>QRFJ01000849.1:226685-282845 GCA_006176705.1 Cocos nucifera | reverse complement strand
TAGACACCAAATTGTTGAGTCAGAACCAATTGGGTTAGCCTACAATCCAGACTCTAACCTCTGAGCCTAATTAGGTCTTGCTTGATCGTGACTCGATCTTGACCCAGACTTAATCCTATTAGGCTGGTCAATTTAAGCATTGTTGATCCCATCTAACCAACTCTTGATTCGGTTTGATCAACCGCTTAGACCTAATTGAGCTACCCAAGCCCGAACCCAGTATTATGAATATGTCTTAGATCTGAAATTCTCAATTTTAGACCTAATTAATATTCCATAAACTTAATTCTTAATTAAGTTAGGGTTCATAAACAAAATATGCACAATAAATCCTAGGGTTTCAGGATCTAGGGTTTTGCAGAAAGTAAGTTTTGGGTTTCTGATTAAGGACGAACACGCAGCACCCCTACACGTCATAAGAACACCCCATCGAATGGGAAGAGAGGGCCTTTAAACCCTTCTTCGTTCTTATGACCGGACGGCCAAGAGGAACGCCTTAATCAGGAACATGTCAATACTACAAAACAGTTATAGATCTATATCATATATCTCATATACAAATTTAGATCTAATCATGGCATATTTTGCATACATCTCATGTATCAAATCATGCATGTTTTCAGATCTAAATTATCTCATAATAATCTAAAAAATTAGATTTAAATTGATCTAATCAAAATAAATTCTAATCTAGACAATTATGTAGAACTATTCTACAACTAGTCTAGACATGCATCAATCATATCTCATATGATATTTAAAATTAAATAATTTTTATTTGCTATTTTTCAGATGTTATTATAACACTTATAATATCAAGAAAATAGTAAATAAGAAGATCTAAAATATGATTTAATCAGATTAAATCAAAGACATGCAAAACTATTCTATAGAACTATTCTATTCTAGAACTAGTCATGCATATCTTCATGTTCTTAGATCCAAATCATTTAATTTTAATTTTTTCTGATTTCAGATCTGATCACATCTCATGTGACATCTGAAATCACTTTATTTTCTAATTAAAATAAAATTTAAAATCAGATCTAAATAATTTAGAACCATGGCTCTGATACCAGTTGAAGGGAAATCCTGATTTCCCGGTCCAGGTTCGTCCAGATCTGATTCAGATCAAGAGATATATTTCAAAAATTTTTCTCTTGATCTCAATCAGATCTTGATATGTTTCAGATCTGATTCTTATTATTTTAATAAATAAAATAAAATAAGATAAATTAAATCAAATTTAATTTACCTGATTTGGGTAATCCTATTACCCTGTAGATGATCCTGATTGCAGCGGAAGGTTCTGGATCTTAGCCACGCAAGCGCCTGGCCTCTACCGGTATCCACTCAGGTTGGATCTGGAGATCCTCTTCTTCTCTATCACACCTCCAAAAATCAGATCTGGATCTGATCTGGAGGATCTTCAAAACTCTTTTGAAGATCTGCAGTCGTCCTTTTGCAGCAGCGCAGCCTTCTTGCTTTTGATCGCCTTTCCTTTGATCTGAATCGCACCAACCTAAGTCCAAAACTCCTTTTGGACGTGGAGAGCAAGGGGAGAAGAGACTATGGCATGGAGAAGGAGGGGAGAGGCAGCCTTGGGCGTGGGAAACTTGATCTCATATCTCTTTATTCATAAATTAGGAGTTGGGCGCAGGGTCTTATTTATAGACCTAAGCTTGTGATCCAACTCCTCTTCCTCTCAACCAATCACAACCCTTTGTGAAATCAGATCTAAATCTGATTGGTTGGGAATAGAGACCCCTGGATTCCTCCTTAGAGGGCGCCTAAGACCAGTCAAACTGGATTCTTAGTAGAACTCTGATTGGAATCCAAAAGGGAGGATGGAGTCCTTGTCCAACAAGGACTCCTAGGCGCCTCCTACTTGGGCTCACGCCACCCTTGGCGTGCGCCCTTCTCCTTGCCAGGTTCTGGCAGGGGGACAGGCCCCCACCAGCTCTCCAATAGGTGCATGACATGTGGTCAAAAGTCAAAGGTGTCAATGGTCAACGTTTGACCAGTCAAAGGTAGACTTTTGACCAAAGTCAAAGAACAAGAAATGGCAGGTGACCAAAAATGGCAGGTAATGTCTTACAAATAAGACAACCTATTCTGACTTGGACAACCTCCAGTCAGACCATATGAAGGCCTCTGATTGAGCACAAACTCCTTTGGCTCAGTCAGGACAACTTATTTATGATAGTAAAAGAAGAACGTTAGGTTCAATCGAGTGCTAGCACGATTTCCTTGAACCTAATTGAATCTCATTCAGATCAATTGAACTAGATCAGTTCAATTGATGATCACCAGATTCAAACCCTTGTTTGTGTGACCCAGTTAGGTTCAGTTCTGTATGGTAATGGGATATGTCATGATCTCTATCATCGACATCATCGAAACTCCTTTCGATGGATCAGAACTCTTCTGATTCGAACAGCTAGAATGATCGATCATCTAAATCATTCTAATTGCTCCCAAAATCCACCAGTGACACCTAGCAGTATATGGTGGCAACCCATCAGAGCTGAATGCGAACCTCTTGGTGCAGCTACCTGTGTGATTAAGTTCTTCTATCTTGAGCCCCGATCAGATTAGGGTTAAGGTGAACTCGTCAAACCCTAGTCTCTGTCATATGATGTAATCATTCGATTCGAGTCCAATGTGAAAATCTAAATAGAAACTCTTTCTATTATTTCACTCTACCATGGCCATGGGATTTCTGGACTTGATTCTCATGATCATCATAGGGCTACTCCTCTACCACCGAGGTAGATAGATTCCATCTTGATGCAATCCAGTTCCTACAATGAACATGCTATAGCCAACATACACCTCAGGGTTCCATATGGCTAGGAGACCGAGTAATGTTGTAGTCAAACTATAACACCCTCAAGGTGAACTGCCGATGCATCTCAGGTCAAAGAACCAGACACACTACTGCAGCATCGAGTCAGTCATTGACGAGAAGGTAGACTCCCTAATGACTACTCGAGGTGGTCACGCTCAGTGCCCTCGTTCTCTAACGAGTACCTGTACTCTCGCTCCGGTGTCTCCACACCGTAGACTCAAGACTCATCTACTAAAGAGAAGCGATCGTACACCAACCTTCCGGATCAATCACCATCCTCGTGATGATCCTATGGTCGGGAGCTGTTTATGAGTTAATAATGATTATTCATGTCTTAAATTTTCAACTCTTGAAAATATGAATTATCATTACCATTAACTCAAAGGATGTATCACAGACACTAAATACACATATGTGATAGAAAATAACCCATTTATTAATTATAGTCAAAATTATAATTTTGCCCCTAGAAGTGTATTACAAGTGTCAGCCAATTCTGGCTTCTAGGGCACATATATCTAACTTATAGCTCAATATCTCTTAAGGGGGAACTGGATCAGTTCAATTGATGATCACCAGATTCAAACCCTTTTTGTGTGACCCAGTTAGGTTCAGTTCTATATGGTAATGGGATATTCATGATCTCTATCATGACATCATCGAAACTCCTTTCGATGGATCAGAACTCTTCTGATTCGAACAGCTAGAATGATCGATACTGTTAGATATATGTGCCCTAGAAGCCAGAATTGGCTGACACTTGTAATACACTTCTAGGGGCAAAATTATAATTTTGACTAATATCAATAAAATGGGTTATTTTCTATCACATATGTGTATTTAGTGTCTGTGATACATCCTTTGAGTTAATGGTAATGATAATTCATATTTTCAAGAGTTGAAAATTTAAGACATGAATAATCATTATTAACTCATAAAATGCTCCGACCATAGGATCATCACGAGGATGGTGATTGATCCGGAAGGTTGGTGTACAATCGCTTCTCTTTAGTAGATGAGTCTTGAGTCTACGGTGTGGAGACACCGGAGCGAGAGTACAGGTACTCGTTAGAGAACGAGGGCACTGAGCGTGACCACCTCGAGTAGTCATTAGGGAGTCTACCTTCTCGTCAATGACTGACTCGATGCTGCAGTAGTGTGTCTGGTTCTTTGACCTGAGGTGCATCGGCAGTTCACCTTGAGGGTGTTATAGTTTGACTACAACATTACTCGGTCTCCTAGCCATATGGAACCCTGAGGTGTATGTTGGCTATAGCATGTTCATTGTAGGAACTGGATGGCATCAAGATGGAATCTATCTACCTCGGTGGTAGAGGAGCAGCCCTATGATAATCATGAGAATCAAGTCCAGAAGCCCATGGCCATGGCAGAGTGAAATAATAGAAAGAGTTTCTATTTAGATTTTCACATTGGACTTCGAATCGAATGATTACATCATATGACAGAAGACTAGGGTTTGACGAGTTCACCTTAACCCTAATCTGATCGGGGCTCAAGATAGAAGAACTTAATCACACAGGTAGCTGCACCAAGAGGTTCGCATTCAGCTCTGATGGGTTGCCACCATATACTGCTAGGTGTCACTGGTGGATTTTGGGAGCAATTAGAATGATTTAGATGATCGATCATTCTAGCTGTTCGAATCAGAAGAGTTCTGATCCATCGAAAGGAGTTTCGATGATGTCGATGATAGAGATCATGACATATCCCATTACCATACAGAACTGAACCTAACTGGGTCACACAAACAAGGGTTTGAATCTGGTGATCATCAATTGAACTGATCCTAGTTCAATTGATCTGAATGAGATTCAATTAGGTTCAAGAAAATCGTGCTAGCACTCGATTGAACCTAACGTTCTTCTTTTACTATCATAAATAAGTTGTCCTGACTGAGCCAAAGGAGTTTGTGCTCAATCAGAGGCCTTCATATGGTCTGACTGGAGGTTGTCCAAGTCAGAAAAGGTTGTCTTATTTTGTAAGACATTACCTGCCATTTTTGGTCACCTGCCATTTCTTGTTCTTTGACTTTGGTCAAAAGTCTACCTTTGACTGGTCAAATGTTGACCATTGACACTTTGACTTTTGACCACATGTCATGCACCTATTGGAGAGCTGGTGGGGGCCTGTCCCCCTACCAGAACCTGGCAAGGAAGGAGGGCGCACGCCACCCTTGGCGTGTGCCCAAGTTGGAGGCGCCTAGGAGTCCTTGTTGGACAAGGACTCCATCTCCTTTTTGGATTCCAATTAGAGTTCTCCTAAGAACCAACTTTGACTGGTCTTAGGCACCCTCTAAGGAGGAATCCAGGGGACTCTATTCCCACCAATCAGATTTAGATCTGATTTCACAAAAGGTTGTGATTGGTTGGGAAGAAGAGGAAGTTGGATCACAGTCAGTCTATAAATAAGACCCTGCGCCCAACTCAAATTAATGAGATGATTGAGATACAATTCCCCATGCCCCAAGGCCTGCCTCTCCTCTCCTTCCTCCATGCCAAACCCACCTTCTCCCTCTCCTCTCCACATCCAAAAGGAGTTTTGGACCTTGGTTGGTGCAATCCAGATCAAGAGAAAGGCGAGTGAAAGCTAGAAGGCTGCACTGCTGCAAAGGACGACTGCTGATCTTCAAAAGGAGTTTTGAAGATCCTCCAGATCAGATCCAGATCTAATTTTTGGAGATGTGATAGAGAAGAAGAGGATCTCTAGATCCAGCCTGAGTGGATACCGGTAGAGGCCAGGCACTTGCGTGGCTAGATCCAGAACCTTCCGCTGCATACAGGATCATCAACGGGTAATAGGATTACCCAAATCAGGTAAATTAAATTTGATTTAATTTATCTTATTTTATTTTATTTATTAAAATAATAAGAATTAGATCTAAAATATCAGATCTGATATAGATCAAAGAGAAAATTTTTGAAATATATCTCTTGATCTGATCAGATCTGAACGAACCTGGACCGGGAAATCAGGATTTTCCTTCAACTGGTATCAGAGCCAGGGTTCTAAAAATATTTAGATCTAATTTTAAATTTATTTTAATCAAAAAATAATTGATTTTAGATATTACATGAGATGTGATCAGATCTGAAATCAAAAAAAATTAAAATTAAATGATTTGGATCTAAGATTAGAAGATATGCATGACTAGTTCTAGAATAGAATAGTTCTATAGAATAGTCTTGCATATTTTTGATTTAATCTGATTAAATCATATTTTAGATCCTTTTATTTACTATTTTTTGATATTATAAGTGTTATAATAATATCTAAAAAATATTAAATAAAAATTATTTAATTTTAAACATCATATGAGATATGATTGATGCATGTCTAGACTAGTTGTAGAATAGTTCTACATAATTGTCTAGATTAGAATTTATTTTGATTAGATCAATTTAAATCTAATTTTTTAGATTATTATGAGATAATTTAGATCTGAAAACATGCATGATTCGATACATGAGATGTATGCAAAATATGTCATAATTAGATCTAATTTATATATGAGATATATGATATAGATCTAAAACTATTTTGTAGTATTGAATGTTCCTGATTAAGGCATTCCTCTTGGCCATCCGATCATAAGAACGAAGAAAAAATTCGATGGGGTGTTCTTATGATGTGTCTTATTAGATAATCCGCACATTGCTTGCTGTTGCAGCCTATTTCGATTATGAAATATGGCAAATGGACGTGAAAACGGCATTCTTAAATGGATATCTTGAGGAAGATATCTATATGGAACAGCCGCTAGGTTTCACATCCAGTGATACTGATCACAAGGTTTGCAAGCTGCAAAGGTCCATATATGGACTTAAGCAAGCATCTCGGAGCTGGAACACTCGTTTCAATGATGTGATCAAAAAGTTTGGTTTCATCAAAAATGAAGAGGAACCATGTGTTTTCAAAAGGGTCAGTGGGAGCGCTGTTGTCTTCCTCGTATTGTACGTGGATGACATCCTCCTTATTGGGAATGATATTCCCATGTTGACATCAGTCAAGATTGTGGTTGTCCAAGGAATTCTCCATGAAAGACCTAGGTGAAGCATCCTTTATTCTAGGAATTAAGGTCTATAGGGATAGACCGAATAGGATGCTAGGACTTTCACAGAAGATGTACATAGAGGAAAGTACTAAAGAGGTTTAGTATGGAAAACTCTAAGAGGGGATTAATACCCTTCAGACATGGTATTCATCTTTCCAAGAAGATGTGCCCTAGCACACCTGAGGAAATAGAATGCATGAGCAAGATCCCTTATGCTTCTGCAATAGGGAGCCTCATGTATGCCATGCTATGTACACGACCTGATATAGCCCATGCTGTGAGTGTCACAAGCAGATATCAGTCAAATCCAGGTGAAGAACACTGGACTTCTGTGAAATGTATCCTTAAGTACTTGAGAAGAACTAAGGATATGATGTTGGTCTTTGGTAATGGAGAACTCCAAGTTCAGGGATACACAGACTCGGATTTCATGTCCTGATATAGATGATCGAAAGTCGACATCTGGAAGTCTGTTTGTGTGCAATGGTGGAGCTGTCAGCTGGAAGAGTTCCAAGCAAACTGTGATAGCAGATTCCACCATGGAAGCAGAATATATCGCTGCATCAGAGGCTGCGAAGGAAGCATTCTGGTACAAGAAGTTTGCTGCAGAAATTGGAGTAATGCCATCAGATGCCATTCCTCTTATACTGCGACAACAATGGCGCCATAGCCCTTGCTAAGGAGCCGAGGTCTCACCAGAAATCCAAGCACATTGAGCGGCGATACCACCTCATCCGCGATTACCTTCGAGAAAGGGTTACGTTCGAGGTCAAGAGAGTCAACTCCACAGATAATGTGGCAGACCCACTTACAAAGCCGTTGGGCCAGCAGAAGATCGAAGCCCACCTTGAGAAGATGGGACTTAGACTTGTAGCCAATTGGCTTTAGGACAAGTGGGAGATTGTTAGATATATGTGCCCTAGAAGCCAGAATTGGCTGACACTTGTAATACACTTCTAGGGGCAAAATTATAATTTTGACTATAAATCAATAAAATGGGTTATTTTCTATCACATATGTGTATTTAGTGTCTGTGATACATCCTTTGAGTTAATGGTAATGATAATTCATATTTTCAAGAGTTGAAAATTTAAGACATGAATAATCATTATTAACTCATAAAATGCTCCCGACCATAGGATCATCACGAGGATGGTGATTGATCCGGAAGGTTGGTGTACAATCGCTTCTCTTTAGTAGATGAGTCTTGAGTCTACGGTGTGGAGACACCGGAGCGAGAGTACAGGTACTCGTTAGAGAACGAGGGCACTGAGCGTGACCACCTCGAGTAGTCATTAGGGAAGTCTACCTTCTCGTCAATGACTGACTCGATGCTGCAGTAGTGTGTCTGGTTCTTTGACCTGAGATGCATCGGCAGTTCACCTTGAGGGTGTTATAGTTTGACTACAACATTACTCGGTCTCCTAGCCATATGGAACCCTGAGGTGTATGTTGGCTATAGCATGTTCATTGTAGGAACTGGATTGCATCAAGATGGAATCTATCTACCTCGGTGGTAGAGGAGCAGCCCTATGATGATCATGAGAATCAAGTCCAGAAATCCATGGCCATGGTAGAGTGAAATAATAGAAAGAGTTTCTATTTAGATTTTCACATTGGACTCGAATCGAATGATTACATCATATGACAGAGACTAGGGTTTGACGAGTTCACCTTAACCCTAATCTGATCGGGGCTCAAGATAGAAGAACTTAATCACACAGGTAGCTGCACCAAGAGGTTCGCATTCAGCTCTGATGGGTTGCCACCATATACTGCTAGGTGTCACTGGTGGATTTTGGGAGCAATTAGAATGATTTAGATGATCGATCATTCTAGCTGTTCGAATCAGAAGAGTTCTGATCCATCGAAAGGAGTTTCGATGATGTCGATGATAGAGATCATGACATATCCCATTACCATACAGAACTGAACCTAACTGGGTCACACAAACAAGGGTTTGAATCTGGTGATCATCAATTGAACTGATCTAGTTCAATTGATCTGAATGAGATTCAATTAGGTTCAAGGAAAATCGTGCTAGCACTCGATTGAACCTAACGTTCTTCTTTTACTATCATAAATAAGTTGTCCTGACTGAGCCAAAGGAGTTTGTGCTCAATCAGAGGCCTTCATATGGTCTGACTGGAGGTTGTCCAAGTCAGAAAAGGTTGTCTTATTTTGTAAGACATTACCTGCCATTTTTGGTCACCTGCCATTTCTTGTTCTTTGACTTTGGTCAAAAGTCTACCTTTGACTGGTCAAACGTTGACCATTGACACTTTGACTTTTGACCACATGTCATGCACCTATTGGAGAGCTGGTGGGGGCCTGTCCCCCTGCCAGAACCTGGCAAGGAGAAGGGCGCACGCCACCCTAGGCGTGTGCCCAAGTTGGAGGCGCCTAGGAGTCCTTGTTGGACAAGGACTCCATCTCCTTTTTGGATTCCAATTAGAGTTCTTCTAAGAATCCAACTTTGACTGGTCTTAGGCACCCTCTAAGGAGGAATCCAGGGGACTCTATTCCCACCAATCAGATTTAGATCTGATTTCACAAAGGGTTGTGATTGGTTGGGAAGAAGAGGAGTTGGATCACAGCTTAGTCTATAAATAAGACCCTGCGCCCAACTCAAATTAATGAATGATTGAGATAAGATTTCCCATGCCCCAAGGCTGCCTCTCCCCTCCTTCCTCCATGCCAAAGCTTCTTCTCCCTCTCCTCTCCACGTCCAAAAGAGTTTTGGACTTGGTTGGTGCGATTCCAGATCAAAGAAAGGCGATCAAAAGCAAGAAGGCTGCGCTGCTGCAAAAGGACGACTGCTGATCTTCAAAAGGAGTTTTGAAGATCCTCCAGATCAGATCCAGATCTGATTTTTGGAGGATGTGATAGAGAAGAAGAGGATCTCCAGATCCAACCCGAGTGGATACCGGTAGAGGCCAGGCGCTTGCGTGGCTAGATCCAGAACCTTCCGCTGCAATACAGGATCATCAACAGGGTAATAGGATTACCCAAATCAGGTAAATTAAATTTGATTTAATTTATCTTATTTTATTTTATTTATTAAAATAATAAGAATCAGATCTGAAACATATCAAGATCTGATTGAGATCAAAGAGAAAAAATTTTTGAAATATATCTCTTGATCTGATCAGATCTGAACGAACCTGGACCGGAGAAATCAGGATTTTCCTTCAGTAGCATAGAGTTACCTATGTGAAATCTTGAGCCCGATCAGATTAGGGTTAAGGTGAACTCGTCAAACCCTATGTCATATGATGTAATCATTGATTCAAGTCCGATGTGAAAATCTAAATAGAAACTCTTTCTATTATTTCACTCTGCCATGGCCATGGGCTTCTGGACTTGATTCTCATGATCATCATAGGGCTGCTCCTCTACCACCGAGGTAGATAGATTCCATCTTGATGCTATCCAGTTCCTACAATGAACATGCTATAGCCAACATACACCTCAGGGTTCCATATGGCTAGGAGATCGAGTAATGGTGTAGTCAAACTATAACACCCTCAAGGTGAACTACCGATGCACCTCAGGTCAAAGAACCAGACACACTACTGCAGCATCGAGTCAGTCATTGACGAGAAGGTAGACTTCCTAATGACTACTCGAGGTGGTCACGCTCAGTGCCCTCGTTCTCTAACGAGTACCTGTACTCTCACTCCAGTGTCTTCACACCGTAGACTCAAGACTCATCTACTAAAGAGAAGCGATTGTACACCAACCTTCTGGATCAATCACCATCCTCGTGATGATCCTATGGTCGGGAGCATTTTATGAGTTAATAATGATTATTCATGTCTTAAATTTTCAACTCTTGAAAATATGAATTATCATTACCATTAACCCAAAGGATGTATCACAGACACTAAATACACATATGTGATAGAAAATAATCTATTTTATTGATATTAGTTAAAATTATAATTTTGCCCTTAGAAGTGTATTACAAGTGTCAGCCAATTCTGGCTTCTAGGGCACATATATCTAACAGTGGGGGCACTAAAAGAAAAACCGTTCTCAATACATTACCTCCCAAGATCCAAACAGGTAGAAAAAAAGCAAATTATTGCTAGGCAATGTATTTATATTATAACTTCTTGCAATTTCTCTATTTGTGATATTACTGACTGGGTATTGGATATTGGTAGCCCTTACCATATTAGTAATTCGTTGCAGGGGTTGTAGGTCAATAGAAGATTCAAGCAAGACGAGAGATTCCAGAACATTAGAGATGGAAGACCAATTCAAGTTCTAGCTTTAAAAATTTTAAAACTTGTATTTGAATCTCATACCGTTGTTCTTAGTAATTATTATTTCTATCCTAGTTTCTTTTTAAATATCATTTTTGTAGGCCTTTTGGCCATGAACAATTTTGAAATTTTAATAAAGAAATGAGTTTGTAATGTCATTGTAAATGATGTTACTACTTTCTGTGGATAATTGAATAATGGTGTATATATGTTATCACAACCTATTAATGTAGTATATTCTACTGGCAAGCATCCTAGATTAGATAGTATATCAGATATGTACTTATGGCACTATAGGCTAGGTCATATAAACAAAAATAGGATAAATAGGTTGACTCAGGAGGAAATTCTTGAAGTTAATGATTGTGAATCATTTTCAACCTGTGAGTCCTATCTTCCTAGTAAAATAACCAAGTCACCTTTTGCTGAAAAAGATGAGAGAGCTAATGAGCTCTTAGGTCTAGTACATACTGATGTATGTGGAGCAATAAACACAAGTGCTAGAGGTGGATATGTCTACTTTATCACTTTCATAGATGATCTATTCAGATATGGATATGTCTATCTGATGAAACATAAATCGGATTCTTTTGAAATATTCAAACAATTCTAAAGTGAAGTAGAAAAATAAACTAGAAAAGAGTATTAAAACACTTCAATCTAATCGAAGAGGAGAATACATTTCTCATGAATTTCTTACATATCTAGGAGAGAATGAAATTCTCTCCCAATGGACTCCTCTTGGAACACCACAGTATAATGGTGTGTTTGAAAGAAAAAATCAAATTCTGTTAGACATGGTCTGGTCCATGATGAGATTTGCTAGCTTGCCGATATGCTTCTAGGGATATGCACTCAAATCGACTTGTTATCTATTAAATAGGATTCCAAGTAAGTCTGTAGTTAAAACCTCATATGAGATATGGATAGGGCGTAAGCTAGCACCTTAACCCTTAAGGTTTGGAGGTATCCGACTTATGTCAAACGATTAGTTACAGATAAATTTGGACCTAGGTCTGATAAGTATACATTCATAGGATACCCAAAAAAGACCAAAGGATACTATTTCTACCACGCTGATGAACAAAAGGCGTTCATTAGCCTTAGGACAATCATTTTAAAAAAGAAGTTCCTTGATGAAGGAACTATTGCCTCTAAGGTTGAACTTGATGAAGTTCAATAGGTAGAAAGTTCGACATAGAATGTTGAACCTAAGTCAAATTTGATCAAATCAGAGTCGAAGCCTAGTGAACTCGCATCATTAAGGCGATCCAGTAGAGTACCCCACCATTCAGATAGATATTATGGATTCTTGGTCTAGGATGGTGATTCCATGAAACTCGATGAGAATGATAAGAATCGGATCACTTATATGGATGCGATGCAGAGACCTGACTCTAAGAAATGGCTAGAAGCTATGAGATCCAAAATGGATTACATAAAGATCAATGATATATGGATAGTAGTTGACCCACCTGAAGCTATTAAACTCGCTGGGTGTAAGTGGATCTTCCAAAGGAAGAGAGGTGTAGATAGAAAGATGGAGACCTATAAAGCTCATTTGATTGCCAAGGGGTATCGTCAACATTATGGTATTGACTATGATGAGACGTTCTGCTCTGTGGCAATGCTCAAGTCCATTCGGATCATTCTTGACATTGCTGCCCTCTAGACTATGAGATCAGATAGATGGATGTGAAGAGAGCTTTCCAAAATGGAGAGCTAATCGAAAAGGTGTATATGATACAATCTGAAGGATTCACATCCATAGATAAGTCTAAGATGCACAAGCTTTAGAGATCCATTTATGGATTGAAGTAGGCATCTCAGAGTTGGAACATGCATTTTGATAAAGTGATCAAAATATATGGCTTCGTTAAGAATGGAGAAGAACACTGCATTTACAAATAGGCAAATGGTCTAGTAGTGGTATTCCTTATTTTGTACGAGGACGATATTCTCTTAATCAAAAATGACATCTCCAAACCATAATGAATAAAAGTCTGGTTATCATCATAGTTCTCCATGAAGGACTTGGGTGAAGCATCCTACATCCTAGAGATGAAGATCTATATGGATAGATCTAGAAGGATACTTGGTATATCTCAGTCCACGTACATAGAAACTGTGCTGAAGAGGTTCGGCATGGAGAATTTCAAAAAGGGTTATCTCTCGATAGGCCAAGAGATTTCTCTCTCTAAGAAGGATTGTCTGACAACTTCTGAAGAGAGAGAGCGTATGAGTAGAATTTCATATGCTTCGATAGTGGAGTCTATTATGTATGCAATGACATGTACGAGACCAGAGGTGGCATACTCACTAGGAGTAGTGAGTAGATACCAATCTGATCCTAGAGAAAATCATCGAAAGATGGTTAAAACCATCCTTAAGTATTTGAGAAATACTAAGGACCAATGCTTGGTTTCTGATGAGTCATATCTGAAGCTTGTGGGGTTTACAGACTCCAGCTTTTAATTTAATCATGATGATAGTAAAAGTGCATCGAGATATATCTTTACTCTAAATGGTGGAGCCATCTACTGAAAAAATTTCAGGAAGCATACAGTGGCTGACTCTATTTAGGAAGCAGAGTACATGGCAGCATCAGATGTAGCAAAGAAATCTTTGAGGCTGAGGAAGTTCATCACCGAGCTCAAAGTAGCACCCTCCATTGATGGTCCAGTCCTACTCTACTATGACAGCACTGGCGCCATAGCTCAAGAAAAGAAACAAAAGGCACACCAGTGAACAAAGCACATTCTGCACCACTTTTATTTGGTCCGTGAGATCATGGATTATGGTAATGTCGACCTTCAGAAGATTGACAGAAAGAAGAACCTAGCCAACCCCTTCAATAAATCCCAGCAATCAAATAGATTGACAACCATAAGTCGAAGATGGGTATTGGATATTGTGCCAAGTGGCTTTAGGATAAGTGGGAGTTGTTGGAAATTATGTCCCAAAGCCAATCGTCGGCCTATTGATAGTTGAGATATTGTAATTGATTTATTAATTAATGAAAAATATTTTGGCATATTTTCTCATCATAAGTTTACATCTTCTAATAAACTCCATTGTTGTGATGAAGTCCTTAGGTCTATTTAGTTTCGATAAAGAGAGGATTTATCGATTAATCCTTAAATTTGTTCACGACCAAATGATAGGTTGTTAATTAGGATGACAGCATCTATCGAGCATAGATTGCTATATGCCATATAGGTTGGTTGTCCTCTTAACCAAGGTGTGTGGAGATATTGGTATGGCATACATGTGAGATGTCTCGGTACATCATCATTGAACGTGACCAACTCTAGAGCATTCTGCTATCGAGAATGTCTTTGATGGGATATAGGTATAAGTATCCCTTAGACCTGAGATCACCTCAGTGACTTGCAAGCAACTCACTATGCTTTGGTACTAGACTAACTAAATTTTTAATTCAACAATGGAAGGCTTCTGGGTATAGTCAAGTACTTGCAAAGTCTGAGTGTGATTAAGATAGAATTGACCGCTCTAAGAGTTGGAGAAGAATGTATCAGTACATTTCAATATAGCAAAATCTTGGCCAGGATAATCCATCAGATGGATTTTGTATTTTGAAATACAATGTGGACAACCTGATCAAATTTTATAGTTGTACTCTAGGTGTCCTACAAGCATTATGGTCAAGGGGATGAATTATATGGAAACTATATCCGCATGGGTTCTAAGGATGGTATTCTACACCTTCGACTTATCCGACCATCGGATATCATTGCTAGATGGTCACATCGATTGGTATTGAAATTTATTCCTATGCTACTGGCTTAGATTTGGATCTATGAGGTTACACACATTAGAGCTTATGATTTGATTGGATTGCTGATTAACAATTAAGAATCGTTATAGGGTTAAACAATCAATATGATTGGTGTTTAACCTAGTGCAAGTGTTGTAGGAGGATCAATTAGCAATTGGATTGCTAATTACTTAATTTGATTAAGCCAATAGGCTGAGATTAAGCTTAATTAAATATGATTTAATTAGATTTGGTTTGGGCTTGATTGGATCAAGTTCAATTGGTTTATTGCATAAGCCAAGTGCAAGGAAGAACTAGTCCTAGTCTAACTAGGACTCGAATTAATTCAAATTTCTAATTTGATTAGAAAAAAAATTAGAATAAAATCTGATTTAATTTGATTTAATTAATTTCTTAAATGGGATAAGGCCTTATTTAATTGGGTTTGTTTAATCTTTATTTTATTTGGTTAAAAGATCTTGTTTGACCAAGTCAAAATAGGAGTCCTAGTGGTCCCAACGCCCCCCATACCTATTTTTTAGGTATTTTTTATGAAAAATCTCTTTCTTCCTAATTTTTATGCCCCCTCTCTCCCTCAAAGTCATATTTGGAAGTTAGGTGGAAGACCAAGTCAAAGGAGGAATTGGTTTTGCTTAGGATTCTATGAGATAGAATCCTTATTAACCACAACATCTTTCCTTGAGTGCCGCCCCCTCTTTTAATTAATTCTTCTATTATTCTATGAAAATAATCTCCTTTTTTGTGTGCCCTCCCTTGCTGGTCAATGCTAAAAATTATGGAGGAGGCGCCTTAGAGTTGGGTGCCCCAACAACTTTCCGTGTTTGGATATTCCTAGTCTAGGAATTTGACCTAACTTGGACTATTCTTTTCCTCTATTTGTTGGATGAATTTTATTTTAATTTTTTTATGGAATATAGAGCTTTGGAAGAGGTTTGGGGTGCGAAAAAATTAGAGCAAGAGGGTCCTTGGGCATGGGGGTTCCATAGGCACCAAGCTAGGTGTCCAGGTGAGAGAAAAGAGAAGAAGAAGAGGATCTTCTTCTAGAGCTATTTTATTTTCAATCTCTCCTCCTTTCTTTTGAGTTTTTTTTAGAGAGTCTTAGATCAGCAAACTCTCATCTTCCTTCTCATATTTTGGAGAGTCTAAATTTTGAAGAAGGGAGCATCGGATTGACCATCGAAGAAGGATCAGCACAGTACTAGCATGCTATGCCGATTTCCTATATCGTACTTCAGATCAGAAATCATAGACTTGTGTGGATGACTCCTAGAGGATGAAAGTGTGTGCAGTTTGTGACTTCATCCTCATGCTCAGATCAGTAGGTTAGAATGTCTAAACTTGCAATCTGATCTATAAACTTCATGCCTGCATTTGATGTAGTGTAGATCTAGATTGATTTGGTCAACATTTTCTTCTTTCTTATTTAATTTTAATTTTTGGTTTAATATCATGCCTTGATCATGCAATAGATCTGAGATCTAGGTGTTTACATGGTTATTTAAATAAATTTTAGATTTATTTAACTATTTTGCTGCAAGATCTTGAAAATATTTCAAGATCCATCTGTGAAGCCCTAGATCTGGTTCATTTAGTATCACTTGATCGTAAACTGTTTAAGGACTAATTGATAAATTCTCTCTTTAACGAAACTAAATAGTCCTAAGGGATTCATCACAATAATGGAGTTCATTAGAAAAGGTAGACTTTATGATGAAAATATCAAAAATATATTTTATTTAATAATAAATTAATTATAATTACAAGGTAGCACAATCATTAATAGGCTGATGATTGGCTTTGAAATATATTTTCGAACAACTCCCACTTATCCTAAAGCCACTTGTCATAGTGTCTAATACCCATCTTCCACTGATGATCGTCGAACTCCTTTATTGCTAGAACTTTAGTGAAGGGGTCAGCTAGGTTCTCCCTTCCATCAATCTTCGAAAGGTCAATGTCATCTCAATCCACGATATTCCGTACTAGATGGTAGAGGCACAATATGTTCTTCGTTCGCTGGTGTGTTTTTGATTTTTTTGCTTGAGCAATGGCATAAGTGCTATTATAGTGGAGCAGGACCGGTCCATTAAGGGAGGGTGCTACACCAAGCTCGCTAATGAATTTTTTAGCCACAGCTTTCTTCACAGCATCTGATGTTCTGATGTACTCTACTTCACAAACAGAGTCTATCATAGTATGCTGCTTGAAACTCTTCTAGCAGATGGCACCACCATTTAGAGTAAAGATATAACCCAACATGCCTCTGCTATCATTATGGTCAGATTGAAAACTAGAGTCAGTAAACCCCATAAGTTTCAGATATGACTCATCGTAAACAAACCATTGGTCCTTAGTATTTCTCAAATACTTAAGGATGGCTTTTACCACATTTTAGTAGTTATCTCCTGGATCAGATTGGTATCTACTCACTACTCCTAGTGAGTATCTCATATCTAGTCTCATAAATGTTATGGCATACATGATACATCCCACGATCGAAGCATATGAGATTTTACTCATATGCTCTCTCTCTTCAAGAGTTGTCGGACAATCCTTCTTAGAGAGAAAAATCATAGTCTATCGGAAGATAGTCTTTCTTGGAATTCTCTATGTTGAACTTCTTCAGCATAGTTTCTATCTATGTGGACTTGGATAACCCAAGCATTCTGTTAGATCTATCCCTATAGATCTTCATTCCTAGAATGTAGGATGCTTCACCCAAATCCTTCATGGAGAACTAAGATGATAACCAAACTTTTATTCTTTGGAGTGCGAGGATGTCATTCTCGATTAAGAGAATGCTATCTATGTTCAAGATAAGGAATACCTCTATCGGATTATTCACCCACTTATAAATGCAGGGCTCTTCTCCATTCTTAACAAAGCCATACGTTTTGATCATCTTATCAAAAAGCATGATCTAATTTTGAGATGCTTGCTTCAATCCATAAATGGATCTCTAAAGCTTGCACACCTTGGACTCATCTATAGATGTGAATCTATCAGGTTGTATCATATACACTTTTTTGATTAGCTCTTCATTCAGAAAAGCTGTTTTCACATCCATCTACCAGACCTTATAGTCTAGATGCACAGCAATAGCAAGCATTATATGAATGGATTTGAGCATTGCCACAAAGAAGAATGTCTCATCATAGTCAATACTATAACATTGATGATATCCCTTGGCAACTAGATGAGCTTTGTTGGTTTCCACCTTCCTATCCGCATCATTCTTCCTTTTGAAGACCTATTTACATCCAATGGGTTTAACCCCTTTGGGTGGATCAACAAATGTCCATACATCATTGACCTTCATGAACTCCATTTTGAATTTCATGATCTCAATCCATTTCTCAAAATTAGGCCTCTACATTGTATCCATAGAAGTGATTGGATCCTCATCATTCTTATCGATTTCAATGGGATCACCATCTCGGATCAAGAAATCATAGTATCTATCTGGCTGATGTGGTACTATACTAGATCGCCTTAATGGTGCAGGAACACTAGACTCCGGATTTGATCTAATTAAATTGATTCAGATTCAACTAAAGGTATCGATCTTTCTATCTATTGAACTTCATCAAGTTCAATCTTAGAGGCAACAATATCTTCACCAAGAAACTTCTTTTTCAAAAAAATTGCCTTAAGATTGATGAATACTTTTATTCATCAGCATGGTAGAAAACATATCCTTTTGATTCTTTGGGGTATCCTATAAATGTGCACTTGACAGACCTAGGTCCAAGTTTATCTGTGATTAATCATTTCACATAAGCTGGGCACCCTTAGATCCTAAGGTTTGAAAGTACTGGCTTACGACTTGTCCATATCTCATATGAAATTTTAATTACTGATTTACTTGGAATCATATTTAGAAGATAGCAAGCCGATTCGAGTGCATATCCCTAGAAGAATATTGGTAAGCTAGCAAAATTAATCATGGATTGGACCATGTCTAATAAAGTCTGATTTCTCCTTTCAGACATTCTATTATGCTATGCTGTTCCTAGAGGAGTCCATTGAAAGAGAATCCCATTCTCCCCTAGATATGTCAGAAACTCACCAAAAACGTATTTTCCTCCTTAATTAGATTGAAGAGTTTTAATACGCTTCTCAGCTTATTTTTCTACTTCACTTCGGAATCATTTGAATATTTCAAATGAATCCAACTTATGTTTTATCAAACAGACATATCCATATCTAGATAGATTATCTATGAAAGTGATGAAGTAGAAATATCCACCTTTGGCATTAGTGCTCATAGGTCCATATACATCAGTATGTACTAGACCTAAGAACTCAATAGCTCTCTCATCTTTTCTAGTAAAAGATGACTTGGTCATTTTTTTAGGTAGACAAAACTCATAGTTTGAAAGTGATTCACAATCACAGACTTTGAAGACTTCCTCTTGAGTCAACTTGTTTATTTTGTTCTTATTTATATGACCTAGCCTATAGTGCTATAAGACATATCAAACATACTATCTATTTTAGGATGCTTGCTAGTGGAATAGACTATATTAATAGGTTGTGATAACATATATACACCGTTGTTCAAATATCTAAAGAATATAGTTGAAGGTTTTCAATATAAGGTTTCTAGCCCTAATTTTGAATCATTTTTAAAAATTTATTAAATATAGTAGAACAATATTATTAATCTAATTAATTATAAGCTATTGATCATATTAGAAAATCCTACACTTAGGATTTAAATATGATATATATGCTTTAAATTCAAAAACTAAAATAATAGCAGCAACTATTTACTACTACGCTATGTGTTTAGAATGCGATACCTATGCCGGTAATCAATCACCGCAATCCAAACACCATCTGGGAGGTCAACTTATCATGATGCAGCCACACAGTGCATCTGGCCTCTACGAATCATCCACACAAGTCTCCAAGTCCTAATCGACTCATCCCGAGTGCTAGCTCGACATCCAGAAGCTTCGATGATTGTCATCGATTTAACTACTTTGATCTTCATCTATGGACTCTTCAAACACTCTAGATCGCTAGTAGATGTAGCAGAGAGGTAGTGGAGGTTCATCCTAAAATTTGGTGGGCTCACGTAGCTCACACAAACTCTTTCCAAACCTTAGGTCAAAACCCTAGGGCAATACTTAGAAAACCCTACACCTAACTCTCTATTTTTCTCTTCTCTTAGGGATTTTTGAATTCAAACTCATGTAGAAGGAGACGGCTTACGTAGATGGGTTTCTCATTCTATAGAGTGCACACATCCCAAGGAATGTAATATTTAAATTTGCACAAATAAGTGGGGAATCAGCATGGAGGGACAAGGCCAAGTGGTTAGTCATTTGAATTCAAACTCCATTTGAATTCAAATAAAAACCAACTTGGTTTTATCCATTAGGGGCATGAAAATGCTGATTGAGTGCTCCCTTTGTGCATGGAAATGTTTCATGAGAAACACTTTCTCATGGAAAAGAGGGCACACAAAGATGAGGTGGCATATGGATAAGAATGGGTTGGTATTCCATTTAAATTTGAATCCCATTCAAATTAGAAATGTTAACCACCACTCTTATCCATTAGGTGTGTTGAGAAGGTGGGTGTGAGAAGGCTTTGTGCATGAGAGAAACTTAACAAGAACCTTTCTCATGAATTTCAAATGGGTGCTGGAGAGATGAGGTGGTACAGCAAGAGGACTAGTCAAACTAGTCCAAACCAATTTTATCCAATTGAACCAACCCAAAAAAATTTGGCTGGGCCAAATTAAACCAGATTAAATCTAACAAATTTAGACTTAATTAGACTTAATTAAATTCTAATAAAATTAGAAATTGGTCAAGCCCAAATCCTGATCAAATCAGATATCAAACCTCCTTAGCGTTTAGGTCATCTCATGACCTAATCGAGTCAAACCTAACTGAATCCATTTCAATTGGACTTGAACCAAAAATCATTACTCAATCAAATTATGTTAATTAGTGATCAAATTAATAATTAAATCTCTCATAAATATAGAGTTCAAATCAGATGGATGTCTGGGCAATAGAGTCCATCGATATGAAATCCTTATCGAAGAGTCCCAAACCAGTGAGACTCTTGACCCTGATGCCCAAAATGAGTGAAACTCATGATCACAGAGTCTAGGCTCTCGATTATAGAGTCCCACTTAGAGTTCTAATATAGTAGGACTCTCGATCGAAGAGTCCTAGTCTAGTGGGATTCTTGACCAGCCATCAGATCAGATAGGAACCTCTAATGTGTGTGATCCAACAGGTTCGATTCTAAGCTGGTAGTATAGGAACCACTTTCTATACTAATTAAAGTGACCTTCTAGCAATGGTGCCCGATGGCTGAATAGGTCAAATAGTCACAATTGCAATATTCAGAATCTACATGAATATGGTTACCGCATAATTCATCCCTTTGATCTCTATGTATAGGATGACTCAGAGTTAAATTATCAACCATGATAAATACATGTAAATCATGTCTCAAAGCAATCAGTCCTATGACCCCTCACTAGGACTACATTGGCTAAGGATTTGCTAAATCAAAATATAATTAAATGTAGCTCCTAAACTTGAGTGGTCAATCTCATCTTGATTCACACACCGACTCCTCATGTACTTGACTGTGCCTAGAAATCTTCCATCAATGAATTAGAAATTTAGATAGTCCACCACCAAAGCATAATAAGTTGCTTGCAAGTCATCATGGTGATCTCATATTAGAGGGTTACTTATATTCATATTCCATCAGAGCAAATCTTGATAGTAGAAAAGCTCCAAAGTTGATTATGTTTCATACAGATGTATCCGTACATCTCACCTACATGCCATACCAGTGTCTCCATACTCTTTGGTTAAGATGACAACCAACCAATATGACACAAAATGATCTATACTCGACAAACATTGTCATCCTTAGTAACAACGTATCATTTGGTCGCGAATAGATTTAAGGACAAAAAGATAAATCCTTCTTTGTCGATTTTAAATAGTCTTGAGGACTTCACCACAACGAAGAAGTTCTTTAGAAGATGAAAGTATTTATGATGAAAAATATTAAAATAATTTTTATTTATTTATAATTTATATATAAATATAAGAATTAGCACAACCGTCAAGAGGCTATCAATTGGCTTTGAAACACCACTTCCAACAATCTTCCACTTAGACTAAAGCCAATCGATGCAGTATCTAATAATCATCTTCGATTTGAAGTCATCGAACTTCTTCGCTACAATAGTTTAAGTGAATGGGTCGGCCAGGTTCTCCTTTCTATTAATCTTCTAAAGGTCGATGTCACCTCGATCCACGATCTTCCAAACAAGATGGTAGCAACATAGAATATGCTTCGTTCGCTGTTGCGCCTTTGGTTCCTTTACCTAAGCAATGGCTCTAGAGCTGTCATAGTAGAGCAAAACTGGACCATCAAGAAAGGATGTCACTCTGAGCTTGGTGATGAATTTTCTCAGCCATACCACTTCTTTGGAAGCATCTAATGCAGCAACATCCTTTGCCTTGCATATTGAGTAGGCCATGGTGTGCTGCTTGGAACTCTTCCAACAGATATCTCCATCATTGAGGAAAAACACAAACCCTGACACACTCTTGCTATCATCATGATCAAACTGAAAGTTGGAGTCTATAAATCCCATAAGTTTCAAGTCCAACTCACCATAAACAAGCTACTGGTCCTTTGTATTTCTTAAATACATTAGGATGGTTTTAATATCCTTTTAGTATTTTTTTCCTAGATCAGATTGGTATCTACTCACTACCCCTAGTGAGTATGCCACATCTGGTCATGTACATATCATGGCATACATGATAGAATCCACTATCGAAGCATATGATATTCTACTCATATGCTCTCTCTATTGAGGTGTTATCGGATAATCCTTCTTTGAGAAAAAATTTTCATGGCCTATTAGTAGATAGCCTTTCTTGAAATTCTTCATGCTGAATCTTTTCAGCATAGTGTCAATGTACGTGGATTGGGATGACTCAAGCAACCTCTTAGATCTATCCCTATAGATTTTCATCCTTAGGATGTAGGAAGCTTCTCCCAGACACTTCATGGAGAACTGTGATGACAGCCAGATCTTTATTTCCTATCATGTAGGGATATTATTTTCGATTAAGAGAATATCATCCATATACAATACTAAGAATACAACTGCTGGACAATTAGCCCACTTGTATATGCAGAGCTCTTATCCATTCTTAACGAAGCCATACGTCTTGATCGTCCTATCCAAATATATGTTCCAACTCTGAGATGCCTGCTTTAGTCCACAAATAGATCTTTGAATCTTGCACACCTTAGACTCATCTATGGATGTAAATCCTTTAGGTTGTATCTTATATACCTCTTCGTCCAGCTCTCCATTCAGGAAAGCTATTTTTACATCCATCTGCCAGATTTCATAGTTCAGATGGGCAGCTATTGCAAGCATGATCCAAATGAATTTGAGCATTGCCACAAGAAAAAAATGTCTCATCATAGTCTATACCATAATATTGATAATACCCCTTGGCAATCAAATGGGCTTAATAGGTCTCCACCTTTCCACCTGTGCTTCTTTCCCTTTTGAAAACCTACTTACATCCTATGGCTTTTACCCTTTTGGATGGGTCAACCAATATTCATACATCATTGACCTTCATGGACTCCATTTTGGATTTCATGGTCTCAAGCCATTTCTCAGAGTTGGATCTCTACATTACATCCATATAGGTGATCGGATCCTCATCTTTTACATCGAGTTTGATAGGATCACCATCCTGGACCAAAAAATTATAGTATTTATCCAATTGACGTGGTACTCTATCAAATCACCTTAAGGGTGTAGGTTCACTAGGTTTCGGGTTTGATCATATCAAATTTGGTTCAGGTTCAGTAACTTGTGTCGATTTTTCCACCTACTGAACTTTCTCAAGTTCGACCTTAGAGGCATTAATCCCTCCAGCAAGAAACTTCTTTTCTAAAAAGATTGCCTTAAGGCTGACAATTACCTTTTGCTCATCAACTAGGTAGAAGTAATCTTCTTTGGTTTCTTTTGGGTACCCTATAAAATAACACTTATCAGACTTAGGTCCAAGTTTGTCTTTTACTAAATATTTAACATAAGCCAAACACCCCCAAATCTTATAGTGCGAGAGTACTGGCATACGTCTTGTCTATATCTCATATGATATTTTGGAAATAGACTTAGTTGAAATTTTATTCAAAATGTAATAAGCCAACTCGAGTGCATATCCTCATAAGGAGATTGATAGACTAGTAAATCTCATCATGGATCAGATCATGTCTGATAAGATCCGATTCCTGCTTTCAGATGCACCATTATGCTGTGGTATTCTAGAAGGAGTTCACTAGGAGAGAATCTCATTCTTCCCAAGATATGTCAGAAACTCAGTAAAAAGGTACTCACCTCCTCGGTTAGATCGAAGAGTTTTAATACTCTTTCCAGTTTGCTTTTCTATCTCATTATAGAATAGTTTGAACATTTCAAACGACTCCGAATTATGCTTCATTAAATAGACATACCCATACCTCAATAGATCATCTATGAAGGCTATGAAGTAGAAATATCCATCTCTAGCACTTGAGCTCATGGGTACTCATACATCTAAATGTACTAGACTCAAGAATTCACTAGCTCGCTCATCTTTTCTAGTAAAAGATGACTTGGTCATCTTACTGAGATGACAGGTCTCACAGATCAGAAGTGATTCATAATTATCAACTTCAAGAATTCCTACTTAAGCCAACCTATTTATTCTATTCTTATTGATATGACCTAGCCTACAGAGCCAAAAGTAGACTTCAAACACATCACTAAATCGAGGGCATTTATTCGAGTTCTGAACCATATTAACAAGCTATGATAGTAAGAAAATTTCATTATTCAATTTCCTAATAAACATTGTAATACCATTCAAAATAACATTGCAAATATTTTCTTTTATTGAAAATTTATAACTGTACATGGCCAAATGGCCTAAAGAAATAACATTCAATAAAAAGCTTGGACAATAATGACATTCATGAAAAATTATATTACAAAAATTGATTACAAGGTTTATGATTCCTAAAGCTAAAACTGAAACTTATCTTTCATCTCCAACATTCAGGAATCTCTCACCCTCATTAAACCTCCTACTGACCTGCAAATCCTGCATCAAATTACAGATATGATAAGAGCTTCCGGTATCTAATACCAAAGCAATAGTATCACATATCGATAAGTTGCAAGGTGTTATCATATAATTACTTCGCTTAGCAACTACTTGCTTCTTCCTTGGCCTGTTCGGGGCATGGAGGCAATATACTAAGGATACTTTCTCTTCCAGTGCCCCTGCTTCTTGGAAAAGAAGCACTCCGCCTGACTCTGATCAAGCTTTCGCTTCTTGGTCTGATCTTGTGTAGACGTTCCAACATGCGGCTGCACCTTCTTCTTCTTATTCTTTTTTCCTTTCTTAAAAGATCAATGACTAGAAGAAGATCCTCCCACTACATTCACCAACTTCTTGTAGAGCTGGTGATCCTTCTCAAAGTTCTGCAGCAACCCCAATAAGCCATGATAGTTCACTGCAAGCTTTGTAATTCGAAAATGAGTAAGAAAGGGGAGGAAGGACTTGGGCAAAAAATTTAGGGTTGCATCCATGCCGAGTTACTAGTGCAGGGAAAACTCAGCTTATTTAAGTGCTTAATCATCTTAATCATATACAATACATGATCGGTGACTGACGTCCCATCTCTCATCTGAGCATTGAAAATAGCACAACTAGTCTTGTGCCTTTCAATGTTGTTAGGCATGCCAAAGGAGTCGTTCAACGTTTGAAGCATCTCCTGTGGTAAGGCATTCTCAAACCTATTGCTAAACTCATCATTCATTGCCACCAACATAATACACTAAATGATGGTACGGTCATTGAGCCACTTCTGGTAAGTATGTCGGATCATGCCTCTTATATTCGAAGCTAGCTCCTCAGGTGCAGGATCCATCAGAATATATAGGATTCACTCATGCTTCAAGATGATCTTTAACTTTCGATACCAACTATCGAAGTTAGGTCCCATAAGTTTGTCATTATCTAACAATGACCGGAGTGATAGGGTAGTGGCCATTTCTACACAAAAAAAATCAAACCTAATGAGTATATGAATTATTTATCCTAAAAATTTGAACTTTAATCTAAAAATCCTCCCACTATTTTATATAAAGTGGTAGTCTCTACCTCCAATTTGAGAAATTACTTTAATTGCTTAGTGGGTACTAGAATCCGCATAGACTGGACATGAGTCCAATTTTAGTTGGTCGACCCATGTGCATCTATGGATAGGTTCATAATCAATTATTTCTCTAAATAACTTATAGTAATTTTAATTTTTTTCCAAAAATCTAATCAGTAGACTTTGGCCTTCACTAAAAAGATCCGATTAGATCCAACCATTTACATGACCCTATTTGGTGCATCTGACCAATAAATGATCAGTCCCGACTTTGGCCGGCCAACCTAACCACCATTAGAAAGACACGATAAAATCATCATGTTATGAATGATAATTCCATTAGTTAATAACCACCAGGCCTTTGGGCCTCCAATGATTATTAAACTAATGGACCCATTATCACTCAACTTAATGGGAGACAATGACCTTGTTATCACCATAACTATATCATTTTTAAGCACCTAAGAATTTTATTAAGTCATTTAAAGATAAAGAGAGAAAAATTAACCAGCCAATTTCGATCCTCCCACTAACTTCACTAAGTCAGATCAAAAAAAGATCTAATTTAAGCTGATATTAGGAGCACCTAAATCAGTCATACTAATTTATCTAATTGATATGGATGAGTCCTAATCACCAAGTGATCCAGTCAAAATCTAACTCATCAGGATGGCCAGATAAGGCAGATCAGTAGAAGGAAAATGCTATTAACTCATCAAAAATCGAATCAGTGCGAGTAGCTCCCAATTAAAAACCACTGGTCAGACTGTCAAACTTACCTTAGATACCATCCAATTTTTTAGTTTCAATTTAACCAATCTAGTAATTTTGGGTTCAACCGTGTGGCTATAGATCAAATCCATTTGATCCTCGTTAATGGAATGGACTTAACCAACTATAACTATTATAATTGTGTCTAAAAAGTCCTTGACATAATCTAATTCAATATTTAGTTAGATTCGATCAATTACACTAATTTAGTGCATTCTTTAACTTAACTTAGGTCTAATCCAATTAATGGACCAAATTCATCTAACCCAATAACCCACATTTTACGATCAATGACTTAGGAACTTAAATTCAAAATTCTAGATCCTAAATCATTTTACTTAATTCTTAATTATGTTTTTGGCTAAGTGGGTTTCGATATTTCAAAAAAAAATTTTAAAATTTTTGAAAGATTTTTCATAACATAGCACTATTCACTAAATGAGTCGATTCATTTCAAAAATCGGTCGGCTCATTTCACAAATAGTACTAGTTGTAGATTTTAATCTAAATCTATGTACACTATATAAAAATTATGAATCTAAATTTAGATCTAATCTAACACATTCATGATAAAAATTTAGGTTAAACTAATCTAAAATAATTCTTTTATCATCTATCTTCAGAAATGAGTTTACAGTGACACCCCTACCGCCATAAGGGATCTCCATTGAATTGCAAGAAATGGCCTTTAAACCATGCTTATCCCTTATAACCAGATGGCTTGGTGGCTCATTTAAGCTCGATTACTAGGCTAATCAAATAAAGTACACATCTAATATGCATAAATTTTTAAATTCTAAAGCATAAAAATCATATTTAATGAACCATACTTTAATACCACTAAAGGTTTCTGGTGTGGGGTTTCTAATGCCACTTTTGAAAATTTTTTAAAAATTTAATAAATATAGTAAAAAAATATAATCAACCTAATTAATTATAACCTACTAATCATATCAGAAAATCTTACACTTAGGATCTAAATATGATATACATGCTTCGAATTTGAAAACTAAAACAATAGCAGTAACTATTTACTACTATACTACACATTTAGAGCACGACACTTGTGCTGGTAGCTTATCACCATAATTCGATCACCATCAGGAAGGTCCACTCATCATGATGTAGCCACATGGTGTGTCTGACCTTTGCAGATCATCCACATGAGGCATCTGATCCCGATCAGCTCGTTCCGAGTGCTAGCTCAACATCCATAAGCTTCGACAACTATTATCAACCGAACTACTTTGATCATCGTTTATGGACTCTTTGGATACTTTGGATCACCAGTAGACATAATATAGAGGAAGAGGAGGTTCTTCCTAAAATTTGGTGGGCTCACGACACTCGTAGCTCACACAAACTCTTCCCGAATCCTAGGTCGAAAATGTAGGGCGGCACTTAGAAAATCCTATGCCTAACTCTCTATTTTTCTCTTCTCTCAGGGATTTTTGAATTCAAACTCATGCAAAAGGGGAGGGCTCACATAGATGGATTTTTGATTCTAGAGAGTGCACATGTCCCAAGGAATTTAATATCGAAATGTGCACCAATAAGTGGGGAATCAGCATGGAGGGATAAGGCCAAGTGGTTAATCATTTGAATTCAAATAAAAACCAACTTGATTTTATCCATTAGAGGCATGAAAAAGCTGAGTGAGTGCTCCCTTTGTGCATGGAAATGTTTCATGAGAAACATTTTCTCGTAGAAAAGAGGGCACACAAAGGTGAGGTGGTGCATGGATAAGAATGGGTTGGTATTCCATTTAAATTTGAATTCCATTCAAATTAGAAATGTTAACCACCACCCTTATCCATTTGGCATGATGAGAAGGTGGGCATGAGAAGGCTTTGTGCATGGGAGAAAATTCACAAGAACCTTTCTCATGAATTTTAGATGGGTGTAGGAGAGATGAGCTAGCGTAGGAAGAGGACTAGTCAAACTAGTCCAAACCAATTTTATCCAATTGAACCAACCCAAACAAATTTGGCTAGGTCCAATTAGACTAGATTAAATAAAACTAATTTTGGTTTAATTAGGCTTAATTAAATTCTAATAAAATTAAGAATTAATCAAGCCTAACTCCTGATCAAATCAGAGATCAAACCTCCTCGGCAATTAGGTCAACTCATAACCTAATCGTGTCAAATCCAACTGAATCCATTTCAATTGGACATGAACCAAAAATCATTACTCAATCAGATTATATTAATTAGTGAGCAAATTAATAATTAAACCTCTCATAAATATAGAGTCCAAATTTGGTAGATGTCCGAGCAAATGAATTCATCGATACGAAATCCTCATCGAAGAGTTCCAAATCAATGGGACTCTTGACCCCGATGCTCAAAATTAGTGGACCTCATGATCACAAAGTCTAGACTCTCAATCAAAGAGTCATAGATAAGTAGGACTGAGAGTTCTAATATAATAGAACTCTTAGTCGAAGAGTCCTAATCTAGTGGGACTCTTGACCAGCCATCAGATCAGGTAGGAATCTCTAGTGTGTGTGACACCGTAGGTTCTAAGCCGATAGCACAGGAACCACTTCTTATATCAATCGAAGTGACCATCTAGCAATGATATATGATATTCGAATAGGTCGAATAGTCACAATTACAATATTTAGAATCTACATAAATATTGTTACCACATAATTCTGAAGGAGAAAATTCAGATTTTTTGGGTCAGATTCGTTCAGATCTGATTGGATCAAGAGATATATTTTAAATTTTTTTTTTTTGAATCCAATTAGATCTGAGATATTTTAGATCTAATTTTATATATTCTAATAAAATAAAATAAGATAAATAAATAAATTTAATTTAAACCTGATTTGGGTAATCCTATTACCCTGTATGATGATCCTGATTGCATTGCGGAAGGTTCTGGATCTAGCCACGCAAGCGCCTGGCCTCTACCGGTATCCACTCGGGTTGGATCTGGAGATCCTCTTCTTCTCTATCACACCTCCAAAAATCAGATCTGGATCTGATCTGGAGGATCTTCAAAACTCCTTTTGAAGATCTGCAGTCGTCCTTTTGCAGCAGCGCAGCCTTCTTGCTTTTGATCGCCTTTTTTCTTGATCTGAATCGCACCAAACTAAGTCCAAAACTACTTTTGGACGTGGAGAGCAGAGGGGAGAAGAGACTATGGCATGGAGAAGGAGGGAGAGAGGCAGCCTTGGGGCATGGGCTAATGGGTTGAATCTCCTTGAAAGTTGGGCGCAGGGTCTTATTTATAGACCCTCTGTGTGATCCAACTCCTCTTCCTCCCAACCAATCACAACCCTTTGTGAAATCAGATCTAAATCTGATTGGTGGAATGAAATAGAGTCCCAGATGAGAGACCCCTGGATTCCTCCTTAGAGGGTGCCTAAGACCAGTCAAACTTGATTCTTAGGTAGAACTCTAATTGGAATCCAAAAGGAGAGGTGGAGTCCTTGTCCAACAAGGACTCCTAGGCGCCTCCTACTTGGGCTCACGCCACCCTTGGCGTGCGCCCTTCTCCTTGCCAGGTTCTGGCAGGGGGACAAGCCCCCACCAGCTCTCCAATAGGTGCATGACATGTGGTCAAAAGTCAAAGTCAATGGTCAAACGTTTGACCAGTCAAAGGTAGACTTTTGACCAAAGTCAAAGAACAAGAAATGGCAGGTGACCAAAAATGGCAGGTAATGTCTTACAAAATAAGACAACCTTTTCTGACTTGGACAACCTCCAGTCAGACCATATGAAGGCCTCTGATTGAGCACAAACTCCTTTGGCTCAGTCAGGACAACTTATTTATGATAGTAAAAGAAGAACGTTAGGTTCAATCGAGTGCTAGCACGATTTTCCTTGAACCTAATTGAATCTCATTCAGATCAATTGAACTAGATCAGTTCAATTGATGATCACCAGATTCAAACCCTTGTTTGTGTGACCCAGTTAGGTTCAGTTCTGTATGGTAATGGGATATGTCATGATCTCTATCATCGACATCATCGAAACTCCTTTCGATGGATCAGAACTCTTCTGATTCGAACAGCTAGAATGATCGATCATCTAAATCATTCTAATTGCTCCCAAAATCCACCAGTGACACCTAGCAGTATATGGTGGCAACCCATCAGAGCTGAATGCGAACCTCTTGGTGCAGCTACCTGTGTGATTAAGTTCTTCTATCTTGAGCCCCGATCAGATTAGGGTTAAGGTGAACTCGTCAAACCCTAGTCTCTGTCATATGATGTAATCATTCGATTCGAGTCCAATGTGAAAATCTAAATAGAAACTCTTTCTATTATTTCACTCTGCCATGGCCATGGGATTTCTGGACTTGATTCTCATGATCATCATAGGGCTGCTCCTCTACCACCGAGGTAGATAGATTCCATCTTGATGCAATCCAGTTCCTACAATGAACATGCTATAGCCAACATACACCTCAGGGTTCCATATGGCTAGGAGACCGAGTAATGTTGTAGTCAAACTATAACACCCTCAAGGTGAACTGCCGATGCATCTCAGGTCAAAGAACCAGACACACTACTGCAGCATCGAGTCAGTCATTGACGAGAAGGTAGACTTCCTAATGACTACTCGAGGTGGTCACGCTCAGTGCCCTCGTTCTCTAACGAGTACCTGTACTCTCGCTCCGGTGTCTCCACACCGTAGACTCAAGACTCATCTACTAAAGAGAAGCGATTGTACACCAACCTTCCGGATCAATCACCATCCTCGTGATGATCCTATGGTCGGGAGCATTTTATGAGTTAATAATGATTATTCATGTCTTAAATTTTCAACTCTTGAAAATATGAATTATCATTACCATTAACTCAAAGGATGTATCACAGACACTAAATACACATATGTGATAGAAAATAACCCATTTTATTGAATTATAGTCAAAATTATAATTTTGCCCCTAGAAGTGTATTACAAGTGTCAGCCAATTCTGGCTTCTAGGGCACATATATCTAACAATCTCCCACTTGTCCTAAAGCCAATTGGCTACAAGTCTAAGTCCCATCTTCTCAAGATGGGCTTCGATCTTCTGCTGGCCCAACGGCTTTGTAAGTGGGTCTGCCACATTATCTGTGGAGTTGACTCTCTTGACCTCAACGTAACCTTTCTCGAGGTAATCGCGGATGAGGTGGTATCGCCGCTCAATGTGCTTGGATTTCTGGTGAGACCTTCGGCTCCTTAGCAAGGGCTATGGCGCCATTGTTGTCGCAGTATAGAGGAATGGCATCTGATGGCATTACTCCAATTTCTGCAGCAAACTTCTTGTACCAGAATGCTTCCTTGCAGCCTCTGATGCAGCTGATATATTCTGCTTCCATGGTGGAATCTGCTATCGTTTGCTTGAAACTCTTCCAGCTGACAGCACCACCATTGCACACAAACAGACTTTCCAGATGTCGACTTTCGATCATCTATATCGGACATGAAGTCCGAGTCTGTGTATCCCTGGACTTGGAGTTCTCCATTACCAAAGACCAACATCATATCCTTAGTTCTTCTCAAGTACTTAAGGATACATTTCACAGAAGTCCAGTGTTCTTCACCTGGATTTGACTGATATCTGCTTGTGACACTCACAGCATGGGCTATATCAGGTCGTGTACATAGCATGGCATACATGAGGCTCCCTATTGCAGAAGCATAAGGGATCTTGCTCATGCGTTCTATTTCCTCAGGTGTGCTGGGGCACATCTTCTTGGAAAGATGAATACCATGTCTGAAGGGTATTAATCCCCTCTTAGAGTTTTCCATACTAAACCTCTTTAGTACTTTCTCTATGTACATCTTCTGTGAAAGTCCTAGCATCCTATTCGGTCTATCCCTATAGACCTTAATTCCTAGAATAAAGGATGCTTCACCTAGGTCTTTCATGGAGAATTCCTTGGACAACCACATCTTGACTGATGTCAACATGGGAATATCATTCCCAATAAGGAGGATGTCATCCACGTACAATACGAGGAAGACAACAGCGCTCCCACTGACCCTTTTGAAAACACATGGTTCTTCTTCATTTTTGATGAAACCAAACTTTTTGATCACATCATTGAAACGAGTGTTCCAGCTCCGAGATGCTTGCTTAAGTCCATATATGGACCTTTGCAGCTTGCAAACCTTGTGATCAGTATCACTGGATGTGAAACCTAGCGGCTGTTCCATATAGATATCTTCCTCAAGATATCCATTTAGGAATGCCGTTTTCACGTCCATTTGCCATATTTCATAATCGAAATAGGCTGCAACAGCAAGCAATGTGCGGATGGATTTTAGCATAGCTACTGGGGAAAAGGTATCCTGATAGTCAATGCCTTCGCGTTGACTATAACCTTTTGCCACCTAGTCTAGCCTTGAATGTCTCCACATTCCCATCTGCACCAATCTTTCTCTTGAAGATCCATTTACACCCAATAGGTACTATACCTTCTGGTGGATCTACCAAGGTCCAGACTTGGTTTGAGTGCATCGAGTCAATTTCTGACTTCATTGCCTCAAGCCATTTCTCGGAGTCGATATCTGATATCGCCTCGTTGTAGGTTTTGGGATCATCACCATGAGCACCATTACCTATGAGGAACATTTCCTCTACTTCCTCTGAAATAATACCTAAGTATCTTTCAGGGGGATGGGAAAACTCTTTCCGATCTACGAGGTGGAGGAGGTAGTGTTCTTATTGGCTCAACCTGATTTGGTTCCACTTGGTCCTTAGCTCGTTCTACTTGTGAGACTTTCTCATCAAGCTTAATCTGCTTTCCAATGCCACTATCTTGAATAAACTATTTTTCAAGAAAGATGGCATGTCGACTCACAATCACATTGTGGTCTTCTGGAATGTAGAAATAGTATCCTAATGACTCTTTAGGATATCCTATGAATCGAGCTCTAAAGGACCTAAACTCTAACTTGTCCGCTTGTTGTCTTTTGACATGAGCCGGACAACCCCAAATTCTGAGATGACTCAGACTTGGTTTCTTACCGTGCCATATCTCATACGGTGTGGTAGGAACGGTTTTAGAGGGAACCCTATTCAGTAAATAGATTGAAGTTAACAATGAATGTCCCCAAAGAAAATCAGGGAGGTCTGTGAAGCTCATCATGGATCGAACCATATCCAATAGAGTCCGATTTCTCCGTTCTGAAACCCCGTTGAGTTGAGGTGTTCCTGGTGGAGTCCATTGAGAGACTATGCCATTTTCCTTAAGATAGTCTAGGAATTCCCGGCTAAGGTATTCACCTCCTCGATCTGATCGAAGAACCTTAATGGGTTTTTTCAGTTTGTTTTTCTACTTCATGTCTGAATTCTTTGAACTTTTCAAAAGCTTCAGACTTGTGTCTCATAAGATACACATACCCATACCTAGACAGATCATCGGTAAAGGTAATGAAGTAGACAAAATTGCCTCTAGCCGGCACATCAAATGGGCCGCACACATCAGTATGTACTAGGGCAAGGAGATCTGTGGCCCTCTCCCCATGTCCAACAAAAGGGAGTTTAGTCATTTTGCCTTGAAGACAAGATTCACAAGTTGGATATGACTCAAAAGTCAATGGACTCAATAGCCCATTTTTCTCCAATTTGTTAATCCTATCTTCTGCTATATGACCTAATCTCAGGTGCCATAGATATCTATCGTTTGGACTATCCCTAGGTCGTTTGGCATTCACGTTTTGCTCGATAGTTAAAAATAGGTACATCAATATGTAGCTGATAAAGACCATTAATAAGGAAACCATTTGCAATTTTATTTCTTTCATAAAGAATGTTACAATGGTCCTTTAAGAAGGTGATCACATAACCTTCTTGTGCTAAGCATGAAACAGAAATCAAATTCCTGCTAGCTGCAGGCACATAATAACAGTCTTTTAAAACTAAGTCTAAACCAGATGGTAATCGAAGAGGGTATGTTCCCACGGCTACTGCAGCAACTCTTGCTCCATTACCGATGCGTAGGATCATGTCTCCATCCCTCAGCCTCCTGCTATCCTCAAGACCCTGCATAGAAGTGCACAGATGAGCACTAGAACCAGAGTCAAGCACCCAACTGGATGCAGAAGAAACCGTAAGGTTAGACTCAATAACGAGCATACCTCCAGAAGGACCTTCCTTCTTGTTCTTCAGGGTGGCCAGGTAAGTAGGGCAGTTCCGCTTCCAATGGCCGTCGCTGTTGCAATGGAAACACTTTCCTTTGCCATCGACCTTCTTTCTTCGGTTCTGCCTTCTTCTTCTTTGATCCTTCCACCTTTTGCTTTTTCACAGACTTCTTTTTCTTTCCATAAGACTTTCTTTTGGAAGAAGTCCGTTCCATAGCAAGAACTGAGCCTTTAGAACCTTTCATAGAAAGCTCAGCGGTAACCAGCATATTCATTAATTCGGCCAAGGAATTTTGAAGTTTATGCATGTGGTAATTCATGATGAATTGCCCATATGCATCAGTCAAGGATTGCAGAATAATATCGTTCTGCAGATCCAAGTCCAACTTCACACCGAGCTTCTCAAGCTCTTCCATGTCCTTGATCATTGTCAGACAGTGATCTTGGACTGACTGCCCATCACGCATCTTAGCCTTAAAAAGTCATTTCGTGACTTGATATTTGGCTGCGCGACTCTGTTCACCAAACATCTCCTGTAGGTGAGCCAACATTTGGCGAGCAGTCCCGATATCTTCATGTTGGCGCTGGAGCTCATCAGACATCGAGCCCAACATGTAAGTATCTGGCCTTATTTATCTTCGTCAATCCATTTTTCCAGAGACGCTCTCTGTTCAAGTGGATGGACGAGCTGGTAAGGTGGGAGGGTCCTGGTCCAAAACATGTGTTAACTTCTCAAAACCCAAAAATAATTTTGTAGTTCCTGAGCCAATCTTTATAATTGGGTCCAGTCAGTCTATGTGTGTCCAGGATACGTGCCAAGTGGGTTGGACGCAGACATTTTCCTGTAGAGAGTCAAAGATTCTAGTTAGATACTATAATTTTGACTTGACCAATTTATTTATAGGGAATTTTATTTTTAAACAAATTAGCTCCCACTATTTTCTCGGATCCCTACACTCCCTCTGTAGAGATGCAAAAATCTCCACGATTAATGATTTCTAGTGGGTGGTGCGGTCTCACCAACTGACTCATCACCTCACCTAACAGTTATTGGTGATGGGTTAGCCAATGAGTGAACAACTCTTGTTCAATGATTCTCTAATCATGGTGCACCCAAACTTGGTCTCTAATTCATGAATCTCACCGTATCCGGAAATATTGATCCACTCCTTAGTTAAGTCAGACCCACCATTTGCATAGACTGGGTTCCTAATTGAGTCTCTCACCGTATCCAAAATATTGAGCCCAACTCATCCTCCAGCCCATAGCATCCAATGCCTAATAGACATGGTTGCATCTTCCCGGTGCAACTGAGCCACTGTATCCAGCCGAGAACAATCAACCCCGGGAAGGGCCCGCACATCTACAATGGTGGAAGACCTCAGACTTAATCTTTTCTTAGGGAGAATTGATTCAGGTCTCATTAAACTAGACTTGGCTTAGTCATAACAATTATGACTAACCTAGTGGCATGGGTTAGCTCGGATTATTGACCACCTCAGATCAGAACTGTGTCAACAGATATGGCCAGGTAAGTGAGATCGGTGGAAGGAATATGCCATTAACTCGTACAAGAATGCATTCAGGTCGAGTAGCTTCCAATTAAAAACCAGTCGGTCGTATGTGCCAAACTTACCTTAGACACCAAATTGTTGAGCCAGAACCAATTGGGTTAGCCTACAATCCAGACTCTAACCTCTGAGCCTAATTAGGTCTTTGCTTGATCGATCACTTACATGACTCGATCTTGACCCAGACTTAATCCTATTAGGCTGGTCAATTTAAGCATTGTTGATCCCATCTAACCAACTCTTGATTCGGTTTGATCAACCGCTTAGACCTAATTGAGCTACCCAAGCCCGAACCCAAGTATTATGAATATGTCTTAGATCTAAAATTCTCAATTTTAGACCTAATTAATATTCCATAAATCTTAATTCTTAATTAAGTTTAGGGTTCATAAACAAAATATGCACAATAAATCCTAGGGTTTCAGGATCTAGGGTTTTGCAGAAAAGTAAGTTTTGGATTTCTGATTAAGGACGAACACGCAGCACCCCTACACATCATAAGAACACCCCATCGAATGGAAGAGAGGGGCCTTTAAACCCTTCTTTGTTCTTATGACCGGACGGCCAAGAGGAACGCCTTAATCAGGAACATATAAAACTACAAAACTAGTTTTAGATCTATATCATATATCTCATATACAAATTAGATCTAACTCAAGGCATATTTTGCATACATCTCATGTATCAATCATGCATATTTTCAGATCTAAATTATCTCATAATAATCTAAAAAATTAGATTTAAATTGATCTAATCAAAATAAATTCTAATCTAGATAATTATGTAGAACTATTCTACAACTAGTCTAGACATGCATCAATCATATCTCATATGATATTTAAAATTAAATAATTTTTATTTGCTATTTTTTAGATGTTATTATAACACTTATAATATCAAAAAATAGTAAATAAATAGATCTAAAATATTAATTTAATCAAATTAAATCAATGAACATGCAAGACTATTCTATAGAACTATTCTATTTTAGAACTAGTCATGCATATCTTCATAAAAGTTCTTAGATCCAAATCATTTAATTTTAATTTTTCTGATTTTAGATCTGATCACATCTCATGTGACATCTAAAATTATCTTAATTTTTAATTAAAAATAAATTTAAAATCAGATCTAAATAATTTTTAGAACCATGGCTCTGATACCAGTTGAAGGAAAAAATCCTGATTTCTCAGGTCCAGGTTCGTTCAGATCTGATTAGATCAAGAGATATATTTCAAAATTTTCTCCTTTAAATCCATATCAGATTTGAGATATTTTAGATTCTTAATTTTAAAATAAAATAAAAAATAAATTAAATCAAATTTAAGTTTTACCTGATTTGTTAGGTAATCCTATTACCCTGTGATGATCCTACTGATTGCAGCGGAAGGTTCTGGATCTAGCCACGCAAGTGCCTGGCCTCTACCGGTATCCACTCTAGGCTGGATCTGGAAGATCCTCTTCCCTTCTCTATCACCTCTCCAAAAATTAGATCTGGATCTGATCTGGAGGATCTTCAAAACTCCTTTAAAGATCTAGAATCATCTCTTACAGTAGTGCTGCCTTCTTCCTTTCTAATCATCCTTTTCTTGCTTGGATCTCACCAAACTGGGGCCCAAATATCCTTGAGCGTGAAGAGCAGAGAGAGGACTAGAAGATGGCATGGATGAGGGAGAGGGGCAGCCTTGTGGTGTGGGCTATAGGTTGATCTCCTTAAAAGCTAGGTGTAGACAGGGTTTATATTGACCCTATTGTGCCATGCAGTGCCACATCATCCCGACCAATCACGTTGCTTCATGCAATTGGATCAAAATTTAATTGGTCGGATGACATCACTTGATCCAATCAGATGAGAGCCCCCTCAAATCCATCCTTAGGTGGCCCCTAAGACCTGATCAAAGTTGAGTCTTAGGTACCTTCCTAAGTTGGAATTCCAAGAAGGTAGACCTGGAGTCCCATCTGTCCAATGGGACTCCTAGGCATCTCCTATCTTGGGTGCATGCCTAGGGAGGCATGCACCCCCTTCTTTGCCAGGTTCTAGCAAGGGGACAAGCCCCCACCTAGCTCTCCAATGGGTGCATGACACATGGTCAAGATGTCTAAGTAGTCAAAGGTCAACTGTTTGACCAAAGTCAAAAGACAAGAAATTGGCAGGTGATGGACCAAAAATGGCAGGTGTAATGTCTTACAAATAAGACAATTTACTTGGACAACCTCATCAAATTAAGATGAGCACAAACTCCTTTGGCTCTCAGGACAACTTATTTAGACAAAAGAAGAACGTCTAGGTTCAATCGATGTGCTAGCATGACTTTTTTTGAACCTAATTGAATCTCATTCAGATCAATTTAAACTGAGTTCAGTTCAATTGATGATCATCCAGATTCAAACCCTTATTTGTGTGACCCAGTTAGGTTCAGTTCTGTATGGTAATGGGATATGTCATGATCTCTATCATCGACATCATCGAAACTCCTTTCGATGGATCAGAACTCTTCTGATTCGAACAGCTAGAATGATCGATCATCTAAATCATTCTAATTGCTCCCAAAATCCACCAGTGACACCTAGCAGTATATGGTGGCAACCCATCAGAGCTGAATGAACGAACCTCTTGGTGCAGCTACCTGTGTGATTAAGTTCTTCTATCTTGAGCCTCGATCAGATTAGGGTTAAGGTGAACTCGTCAAACCCTAGTTTCTATCATATGATGTAATCATTCGATTCGAGTCCAATGTGAAAATCTAAATAGAAACTCTTTCTATTATTTCACTCTGCCATGGCCATGGGCTTCTGGACTTGATTCTCATGATCATCATAGGGCTGCTCCTCTACCACCGAGGTAGATAGATTCCCATCTTGATGCAATCCTAATTTCCTACAATGAACATGCTATAGCCAACATACACCTCAAGGTTCCATATGGCTAGGAGACCGAGTAATGGTGTAGTCAAACTATAACACCCTCAAGGTGAACTATGCCGATGCACCTCAGGTCAAAGAACCAGACACACTACTGCAGCATCGAGTCAGTCATTGACGAGAAGGTAGACTTCCTAATGACTACTCGAGGTGGTCACGCTCAGTGCCCTCATTCTCTAACGAGTACCTGTACTCTCGCTCCGATATCTCTATACCATAGACTCAAGACTCATCTACTATAAAGAAGCAATTGTACACCAACCTTTCAGATCAATCACCATTCTCATGATGATCCTATGGACGGAAGCATTTTATGAGTTAATAATGAAAATTCTTGTCTTAAATTTTTAACTCTTGAATATAAAAATTATCGTTACCATTAACTCAAGGAATGTATCATAGATACTAAATACATATTTATGATAGAAAATAATCTATTTTATTATTTATAGTTAAAATTATAATTTTGCCTCTAGAAGTGTATTATAAGTGTCAGCCAATTCTAGCTTCTAGGGCCCACATATCTAATAAATTTATCTCTTTGACCTCTATGTATAGGATGACTCAGAGTTAAACTGTCAACCCTAATAAATACATCAAAATCATATCTCAAAGCAATCAGTCCTATGACCCCTAACTTGGACTACCCTGGCTAAGGATTTACTAAATTGAAATATAATTGAACATAGCTCCTAAAGCAGAGCGGTCAGTCCCATCTTAATTCATACACCAACTTCTCAAGTACTTGATTGTACTTAGAAATCTTCCATCATTGAATTACAAAATTAGGTAGTCTGCCACCAAAGTACAGTGAGCTGCTTGAAAGTCACCATGGTGATCTCAGATCGAAGAGATAGTTATACCCATATTCTATCGGAGCAAATTTTGACAGTAGAAAAGCTCCAAAGTTGGTCATGTTTAGTACAAATGTATCGCTATATCTCGCTTGCATACTATACCAGTGTCTCCACACTCCTTGGTTAAGAGGACAACCAATCCATATGGCACACAATGACCTACACTTGATAAACATTATCATCCTTTGTAACAACTTATCATTTGATCATGAATAAATTTAAGAACAAAATGATAAATCCTCCTTTGTTGATTTTATATAGTCCTAAGGACTTCACCATAATACAAGAGTTCATTAGAAGATGAAAAAATTTATAATGAAAAATGATAAAATAATTTTTATTTATTTATAATTTATATAAATATAAGAATCAATAAAATAATTAATAGGCTAACGATTGGCTTTAGGACACCATTTCCAACAATAGTAGCACCATTCATAATGATATTACAAAACTCTTTCATTATTAAAAATTTATAATTATCTTTGGCCTAAAGGCCTATTGAAATAATATTCAAAAAAAAACTACGATAAAAATAACAATCACTAAGAACAATGATATGAGACTTAAATATAAGTTTCAAGATTTCTAATGCTTGAATTGGATCTGATGTTCCATCTCCAATGTTCAGGAACCTCTCACATTATTTGAATCTCCTACTGACGTATAACCCCTGCAATGAATTACAAATATGGTAAGGGCTATCAGTATCTAATACTCAGTTAATAATATCGTAAATAGAGAAATTACAAAGAGTTATCATATAAATATCCTACCTAGCAATTACTTGCTTCTTTCTCGGCTTGTTTGGGTCCAGGAAGGCGATATACTAAGGATAGTTTTTTTTCCAGTGCCCTTACTTCTTACAAAAGAAGCATTTAGCTTGACTCTTATCGGCCTTTACTTTCTTGCTCTAGCCCTACACAAATATCCTAGCCAGAACATGCACCTTTTTACTCTTCATCTTCTTGTTCTTCTTCCCTTTCTTAAACGGTCGAAAATTAGAAGAAGACCCTCCCACTAAGTTCACCGACTTCTTGTGGAGCTGGTGATCCTTCTCAAAGTTTTGAAGTAATCTCAGTAACCCTTGATAGTTGACTTCAGGCTTTGTTATTCTATAATGAGTAAGGAGTGGGAGAAAAGATTTGGATAATGAGTTTAAAATTGCATCTTTCCCTAGCCGCTCATGCAAGGAAAAATTGAGCTTGCTTAAATGCTTCATCAACTCGATCATGTACGGTACATGATCGGTGACAAAAGCTCCATCCCTCATCTTAGCATTGAAGATGTCATAACTAGTCTTATGCCTTTCAACATCATCGGGTGTGCCAAAAAAACTTCTTAAACACTTGAAGCATGTCTTCTGACTAAGCAGACTCAAATCTGTGACTCAAATCATCGCTCATGGCTGCCAGCATGATACAACACACCATGGTTCAAGCATTGAGCCACTTCTGATAAGTGTCTCTGACTATTTCACGTGCATTGGGTGCTTGCTTCTCAGGTGTCAGATCTGTCAGCACGTACAAGATCCATTAATGTTCTAAGATAATCTTCAACTTACTATACCAGTTATCAAAGCTGGATCCCACTAGCTTATCATTTTCTAACAATGATCGGAGCAAAAGAAAAGAGGCCATATCTGTACAAAAAAAATCCAAATCTAATTAGTAATTAATTCATTAAACCTAAAGATTTGGACTTTAATCAAAAGATTCTTCCACTATTTTGTTCGAATTGATAGCCTCTACCTCCAATTTGAAGAATTATCTTAATTCATTTATGGATACTAGAATCCACATAAACTACACACAAGCTCAATTTTGGTTGTTCAATCCATGTATATCTAGGGGTAGGTTGATAAATATTTTTTAGTAATTTAATTTTACCTCAGTCCTTAATCAATACTCTTTGGACTCTACTAAAAAGGTTTGGTAAGGTTGAACCATTAACATTACCATACTTGGTCCATCTAACCAATGAATGATTAAGTCCAACTTTGGTTGGTCAACCTAACCATCATTTAGAGTGATGCGGCAAAGAAATCATATTATGAATGATAATTTCATTAGCCGATAAACACCAGGCCTTTGGGCCTCCAATGATTATCCAACTAATGGATCCATTATCATCCACTTAGTGGAAGGCTATGATCTAGCAATCACCATAACTATTTTATTTTTAAAGACCTAATAATTTTTGAGGATTTAATTAATTGATTTGAGCATTGCCTCTTGAAAACCTACTTACACCCAATGGGTTTAACCCCCTTAGGTAGGTCAACTAATGTCCCCACATTGTTAACCTTCATGGATTCCATCTCAGATTTTATGGCCTTAAAATCTAGTTGCCAAAGGGTATCATCAACTTTATGGTCTTGACTATGACGAGATGTTCTCTCTTGTAGCAATGCTCAAATCAATTTGGATAATGCTTGTAATAGCTGTCCATCTGGACTATGAGATCTGGTAGATGGATTTGAAGACAACTTTTCAAAATAAAGAACTGACCGAAAAGGTGTATATGATACAATCTGAGGGGTTCACATTCACAGATGAGTCCAAGGTGTGCAAGCTTCAAAGATCCATTTATGAATTAAAGCAAACATCTCGGAGTTGGAACATGCATTTTGTTAAAGTGATCAAAATGTTTGGCTTCATTAAGAATGGAGAAGAGCCCTACATTTACAAGTGGACAAATAATTTGACAGTGGTATTTCTTGTCTTATATGTGGATGACATTCTTTTAATCAAAAATGACATTCCCGCACTGTAAGCAATAAAAGTATGGTTGTCATCTCAATTCTTCATGAAGGACTTGGATGAAGCACCATACATCCTAGGGATGAAGATCTAAAAGGATCCTTTGGTTATCCCAGTCCACGTACATAGAAACTATATTGAAGCGGTTCAACATGAAGAATTCCAAGAAGGGCTATCTTATGATTGACCATGGAATTTCTCTCTCTATGAAGGATTGTTTGACAACTCCTAAAGAGAGAGAGCGTATGAGTAGAATACCATATGCTTTAGTAGTGGGACCTATCATATACGCCATGAAATGTATGAGATCAGATGTGGCATACTCACTAGGAGTAGTAAGCCGATACCAATCTGATCTTGGAGAAAACCATTGGATGGTGGTGAAAACCATCCTAAAGTATTTAAGAAATACTAAGGATTAGTGGCTTATTTATGGTGAGTTAGATTTGAAACTAGTTGGATTTACAGATTCTAATTTTCAATCTGATCATGATGGCAATAGAAGCGTGTTGGGTTATATCTTTACACTAAATGGTCGAGCCATCTACTAGAAGAGTATCAAGCAACACACTATGGTAGACTCTGTATGCAAGGCAGTGGACATTGCAACATCAGATGCAATAAAGAAAGTTGTGTGGCTAAGAAAGTTCATCACCGAGGTTGGAGTAGCATCCTCTCTTGATGGTCCGATCCTGGTCTACTATGACAACACTGGTGCCATTGCTAGGTGAAGGAATCGAAGGCATACTAGTGAATAAAGCACATACTATGCCGCTACCACCAAGTTTGGTAGATAGTGGATCGAGGTAATGTCGATTTTCAAAAGATCGATGGAGAGGACCCCTTCACTAAAGCCCTACGGGTAAAGAAGTTTGACGACCACAAGTCAAAGATGGGTACTACATACTGTACAGAGAGATTTTATGATAACTAGGAGTTGTTGGGAGATGTGTCCCAAAACCAATTGTTAGTGTATTGATGATTGTGCTACTTTGTACTTGTAAATAATTTATTATTGAATAAAATATTATTCTAGCTTTTTCATCATAAATTCTACATCTTTTAATGAACTTCTTTTATTGTGATGAAGTTCTTAGAATTATTTAGTTTTGATAAAGAGAGGATTTATCGATTAGTCCTCAAAACTGTTCATGATCAAGTGATACGTTGTTAATTAGGATGATAATATTTATCGAGTATAGGTCGTTGTATACCATATAGGTTAGCTATCCTCTAAACCAAGAAGTGCGGAGACACTGGTATGGCACATAGGTGACATGTAAAGGTATGTCATCACTGAACATGACCAACTCTCGAGTATTCTGCTATAAGAATTACTCTGATGGGATATGGGTATAAGGTTTTCTTAGATCTGAGATCATCATGGTGACTGGCAAACAACTCACTATGCTTTGGTGTCGGACAACCTAAATTTTTAATTTAATTAAGAAAGATTTTTGGGTACAGTCAAGTACTTGCAAAATCGATGAGTGATCAAGATGGAATTGACCACTCTAAGAGATTAGAGAAAATGCATTGTTGTATTTCTATTTAGCAAAACCTTAGCCAGGATAATCCACGTGATTGATTTGGTATTTTGAAATATAATATGGATGACCTAATTAAGATTGATAGTTAAATCCTGAGTTATCCTATGAGCATTTTGGTTAAGGGGATGAATTATATGAAAACCATATCCACTTGGGTTCTAAGAGTGTTGCTTTATACATTCGACCTATCCAGCTATCGGTTATCATTTCTTGATTGTTACTTCGATTGGGATAAGAATTTATTTTTTTACTACCAACTTAGGTTCGAATCTATGGGATCAAATACATAAAAGGTTTAAATCTCATCGGATGGTTAATCAACGATTTAGAATCATTCTTAGGTCAAACAATCAATACGATTGATGTTTGACCTAGTGCAAGTACTATGGAAGGATTGATTAGCAATTAGATTGCTAATTGACTTAATTTAATTAAGCTAGAAGGATAAGATTAATTTTATTAAATATAATTTAATTAGATTTAGTTTGAATTTGATTGGATCATGTTCAATTAATTTATTGGATGAGCCAATTGCAAGGAAGAACAAGTCCCTATTCAATTAGGACTTGTGTGCACCCAATTTTTAATTTAATTAGAAATTAAATTAGATTTAAACTTAATTTAATCTAATTTAATTAGCCTCTTAGTTGGACTAAGATCATCTCTAATTGGGTTGCATTATTTTTGATTTAATTGGGTTCAAATAATAAGTTGGACCAAGTCAAAACTACAAGTCCTAGTGTGACTAGGATTTCTCCTTCTTATGCCACCTTGCTTTCCATGCCCCTCCACATCAATTTTCTTAGATTTTTTTATGAAAAATTTTATTTCTAGAGAGTATCCACATCATTTTTAAGTCTCTCATCATTTTAGAAAAGAATTAGTTGTGGAATAGGTCAAAACAAATAAGTTATTTTGACTTAGGTCTCTATTGGATAGAGTTTGACACATCATCTTTACTTATTTCATTGAGGCACGAAACCATCTGATTTCCCTTTAAATTTTTTATAGAAAATAGAAAACTTACTTTCATATTTTTTCTAAAGTCCATGAAAAAAAATAAAGAGGGGACGCCCAAGAGTTGGGTGCCCCAATCTTTGCTCAAATTGGACCTACCTTTCTAGGTATTTGACCTAGACAAGGACTCTATCATAACTCTCTATTTAAAGGGAGTTAGGGTATGAATTTTCTAAAAAGTTTTAAACCTAATAGAGAGGTTTGGGATGTGGAATGCTTGGGTGCAAAGAAGATCTAGGCATGGTGCTTTATTGAGACACAATCCATTTTGTCCTGGTGAGGGAAAAAGAAGGAAGAAGAAAGGGTTCTTCTCTAGGATTTTTTTTCTTGATCCCTTCCTCCTCATTTAATGATTTTTGAGAGGTGTTTCTTCTTCACAAATCTCTTTCCTTCCTTTTAAAAATTAGAGAGCCTATTATTTGAAGAAGAAGGTTTCAGATCAACCATCAAAGAAGGATCGGTATAGTACTAGCATGCTATGCAGATTTCTTATCATCGGACTTTAGATCTTGCATCGAGACCTTATGAGGATAACTTATAGAGGTTGGACATTTGTGCAGCATGGAGTGATGACCTTTGCCTCGGATCAGTTAGTTAGAGAACTCATCTTGCAAAGGTAAGGTTGATATGATCTTCCTTATGTATCAAGATTAGATCTAGAATTGCTTGGATGTTGATATGATCAATATCACCTTTTTATTATTTTTATTTTTATATTTAATAGCATGCTTAAATCATGTGATTAGATCCTAGATCTAGGAATCTTTTATATATTTTAAATAAATCTTAAAATTAGAATTATAAAATAGATTAAGAGCGGGATCATGAATTACTATCTAAAATTTGGTAAAAAAATACTGAAATTTATCAATAATGAGATTGTAAGCCACCTTCCTAAGATTGGCAATCCAAAATTATTGAAACTTATCAATCCAATTTTTGACATAGGATAGGCAGAATCGCATGGTCTGCTTGAAGACCTTAATTTAGCACTTATTATGGGGCAACCCATCATCTCTTTTTTTTTTATTTCTTTCAAATTTTTAATTTTTATTTTTGTAGAAAACTAATAAAGATAATTAGTGTGAGTTGGGGGAGCACATCAATAATATCCTGTATGAACCTAATGGAGTCTAACAAAGGACCTACAAATAACAAATCAAGTGGTACCCCTTCTTGATAAATATTTTTGTTTTTCTCTTTTTTCATTGAGGATAATGAAAATTAAGTTGGGAGGAGAATAATTAACTTTAAATATTATGGGTCCTTAAATATGATTTAAAATAATTAGCTTTATGCATCCAAACTTTATTTTGATTAAAAGTTAATTAGACATCCTAATCAATGAATGACTAACAGTCTAGATAATTTTAGAGATACTAAGGAGTAAATTATTAAGAAAATCTGATGAATGGTAGGGTTTAGACTAGACCAAATTTTAAGAATAATTCTGAAACCCTCTTCTTACTAATCTTAATAAAGAATCTACATCATGGGAGTTGGATGGAAAGGTCAAAATATGCAAAAGTCTTCCTTAAAATCAACTTTTATTTATATATAAAAAAATATTAGTTTTTCATCTAGTAATCGACCCTGTTCACCTAAGTAAGCATTATGGTTTATATAAAAAAAGAATAATATAAATTAAAAAAAGGTTTAGCATTATCTCACTGAGTAATCAGGCCCCTTCGCCTAAGTAAGTGTTGTGGTTCGCATTAAAAGGTGGGGTTGCAAGAAATTGGTTAAAAAAAAAGAAAGTGAATAATAAAGAAACTAAATTATAAGAAGATAATAAATCCAACCCATATTAAGTTAGAGGATTTAAAGAATAATGTGAAAAGTTGGTGAAAGAAGATCTCTAAACATTTTAATGGCTAACACTCAACCACTAATTGGGTCAAATTAGTAACCCAACGATGTATCTCTTTAATGATCTGATCAGGTATCAACTGCCTTTTGAAGTGTCTAACCTAATCTTTAATTCAAGGCTAAGTTAGTATATATTGCTAATTTATCTACTTTACTCGAGGATGAGCAAAGTTCAAGTTGGAGGATGTGATAAACATATTAAATAAATTTATAAAAATATTAATTTATTAATTAATTTATTTTATTTATTAAAAATTAATATTTTTATTTATCTTTTGTAGAAAAGATGATTGTCTGTGAGAATACCTTGATTTTTGGATTAAAATAAAAAAATTTGGAACAAATCAGACTTAAAATGGACCTAGAATGAAGATTCAAAGGAAAAAGAAGGAAAAAATGAAAAAAAAAAAAACCAGTCCAAAATCTTGCCCATTAGGCTATCAGTGCATAGTGGATCGGTTGGTCAGTCCATGAAACCAAGTATGGACTGCCCAGCTTAGCAAGTGCACTCAATCAGCGGCCATTGCATGGCAGATGTAGACCGCTAAAGGGTTTACAGAAAAACCCATATGGCTTCAAGGGTATTTCGATCATTTCTTCAAGCATGAAGTGTGGTGATTCATTCGGGTCTTCGATGCCCTTGGTCTATAATGGTCTATAGCCATAGAAAAGTGTGATCTAATAGTCTGTGTTCACACCAGTCAAGATCCAATGGTGGGAAATGAAGATGGCTTTGATCCAGCTCTTTTTGCACAATCCAACAAACAATATCAATCCCGGTTATTATCCAATGGCCAAAACTTGACTCCAATTTGATTTAGGAAATCTAGATTCCATCCAATGATTTAAAATCACTTGATCAAGAGATTCAATAGCTGTAATTCAGTCCAGACCCTGATTAAGCTGTAAAAGGCAGATTTTGACAAGATCTGAGCCATTTAAACCCAATCTGATGGTTGGAGTCTTTCACAAGAAGCAAAATTCGATCCAAACTCGATTTTCAAGATTTTTCTCCTTCTTTAACTCAATTTCTTCCTTATTTTCCTCTATAAAAGCCACCCTAACCTAATTGATCAATCATCTAGCCTCCCTCTTGGGGGATCAACCCAAGCCTCCATCTTGGGCCATCAGCCTCTCCAAAGCCTCTCCTTCACTAGAAGCTCTCTCTCTCTCTCTCTCTCTCGCTCTTTTCTCGCTCTTCAAGCTTTCTTTCTCTCTTCTTTCTCCTTTCTCTCTTCAACTAATCACAAAAGCTTCTAATTTCTGCACCAAATCTTCTCTCCTGCTCCTTATTTCTACACCTAGCTATTGTCTAGGTTCTTCAGCAAAGCTATAGGATGAAGATATCAGCGAGAAGCTTCCAGATGGTCAGCTGTTTGACTTATTCTCAGGAGATCATTGTGATCTTATTTTGATGGTAATTTCTATTTTTTCATCTTTTATATTTTTTTAATATGCAATAAAGACTACTTTTCTTTATTATATTTATATGCCTTTACAAGATAATTTGGAATAGTTTGACTCCTGGGATGATCCATGATCTATAGGTATGGTTCGTGCTCTTAGAATATATTATTTTTAAATTAATTTTTATTCTATCTAAATTAATTTAGAGTAGCCTATAACTTTAAGAGATGGGCTATGGTCTAAGGATACAGGCCATGCTATATAGACCATGCTCTCTAAGATAGGTTATATCTTTGACTAATTAGATATCAATTTAAGCATATTAAAAAGAATATTAGCTATCAAAATAAGAGAGCAATTAAGATCCTAAGAATCCACCATTCATACTTTAACTTCACTTTTAATTAATTTGCATATTTACCTGCTTTCTTAATTAATTTAAGTAGTCTTTTAATTAATCTTAATCTTGCTTTAAATTTAGAATTTAAATTATTTAAATGCAATTAACACGATCCCTAAGGATACGAAACTGTCTCATTTTATCTATATAGTAGTGACTTAGATTTTATTTTTGACCACCTATGACACCGATCACTTGATAAGCCATTGGATGAGGGGAGAGAGACTCGGATGTGGTGCCAACCAGAAATCCTTCAAGCAGAAGGACTCTTGACAGCAACTAATTCTTAAGCTATGCAATCTTTCACGTTAAAATTCTAGAGAGAAGAGACCCCACGCCCCATCTTTGATTGGTCAAAGATAGTAGGCACCAACAAGAGAGAGAGAGAGAGAGTCCTAGTTGGTGCCACACTGGTAATGCCCCCATGCAGAAGCACTCTAAGTCCTTTCTCAAGCCAACATTTCTCATGTGCTACATATTTGTGCATCAAGTACACAGAGGTAGTTTAGGCTTCAAGAACTCTTCCAAATAGAGTATAAATAAAGGCCAAGTGGCAACCATCTGATGGCTACCCCTTATGGCTCAACCAAATTTCAAATCCAATCAAAATTGGTTAGACAAAAAGTAAGAATTCAAACCAGATTGAATCTAGTTAGGAATTAGGTTAGCTAACATATGCTAGCATGCCAATTAGCAATCCAATTAGAATCTAATGACCCTAATAACACTTCTTGATCAATTTTTTTATTTGTGTGACCCATTGGGTTCCATATCTGGGTAGCAGTAGGGCCGGGTGCATCTTGCCCTAATTCAATTGGACTAAATCTCAACTGATTAGGGTTCATGTCGATCCGAATTAACCAATTAGAAGATACATCTAATTAAGGATCAAATTAATCTCATTAATTCAATCAAACCTACAAGTTAAAATTGATATCTAGCAACATATCATGACTACCTAGAAGATGTAGAATTTGGTGAAAATATGAAATATATCCTTCAATGGCAAGTTTCTATGCAATTCGATCCTTCGATCATCCTGCATCTAGAATATTTTTATGAGTATGGATTAATGTTGAACTCAAACACATATTCATGTTGATTCTCCTTCAATCAGTGATAACTCTAATAAAGGATTAAAGCCCTATCTATTCTTCATTCTGATTTAGCCATAGTCTTACTGAGTTATCAATAGATGAGAATACATAGGATGACATCTCTTCTTACTAGGAGTAATTGATTCCTTGTTGACCTACTCATAATCTTCATACATACTCAACCATATCTAGAACATCCCGTTCATGACTTAATGTTATGATTGAGTGTGAACCAAAAATATGGGTTTATGTGCATAAGGTACCATGGTGATCTTAGGTCTAAGGATCACTTGCACAACTTTCACTTAGAAAACTATCTTTTGACATGCAAGTAAGGTTCCATAAGATGTTCTCTTTTAGTGAGTCAACCTTAATGAACTCGTTCCTCGATGAGCACCCATATCCTTATATTAGTATCCCTACACAAGTGGCTAATGAGATCCACCATCCTCTCCATTGAGCATACATAGAATGTGCTAGTCTATCCAGAACTGTTAGTAGTAAAATAGCCCCCACCAAAATCAAGAGGGTTATCCGACCTTGATGTAGCACCATCTGTAGTAGTGATGCCCAAGTCCGAACCTTAGCCAAGTTGATTCCCAGATCAAGATGGACTCTAAAATGTCAACCTTTAGATCTTGTGCATTGGTTGATCTTCTCAATAGTAACTCCTCCAGTTCCCTCTTAATAATAGTAGATCTTGTCAAACTACTTTATGAACTTCAGCCAGAAGAACTTGAATGGTGAAAGGGGTTGCCATATGATTGATCCCAGTTCTCATTTTAGAATAAATAGTGATCATCTCACAGATATGAGATCTCCTGCACCATTGGATCTTAGCTTACAGTCGACCTTGGAAATCGATCGAGCTCATCTACTTCACTAGTAGATAGCAGTTCCATCAATTTCGTACCAAGAACTTCGGCTAGATAAACTTGAGTCGACAAGAGGACCTCACCTTTGATATAAGTCTGACCTGTAATCCAGAATAATCAGAAGCCACTCTACAAGTAGCAAATCTCAGCCCTCAATCCCAACTTCAAGTCAACTTTAGATATCCACCAAACTCCTTCAAGAGAGCCTAGTTCTAGTCCTAATTAAAGAACCTACCATCCCTTTCTAGCCTCTAGCTTTTCAAACTAAGATACCTACACCTACTCTCGGCTAACCTTGAAGGTGGTCGAGCTCCTAAAAGATGTCAAAGATAGCTTCATCAAGTTTCAAACTCGGAAGCTAATTATGAGCTCGCCATCCACTACTTAGAAGCCGACCTTCTAGCTCGGTTAGCTCGACTTCAAGTTTCCTACCCCGACGTGAACATCTCATTACCAGACTCAAAAGCCTCTAGTCTCCCATCTGAACTTCAGCAAACAGAATTCAACTGCCATCAAGTGATAGCCCACTCTCCATAATAAACTTTCAGTGGTCCAAACAGCTTTCTGACATTCTATTGTGGTTGTCATCATCATTCTGTTAAAGGATCTGCCTATATAAGGGATTCTTCAGATATGTTGTTCTTTTTAAGCTCTCCTCTCTTCTCTAATTTTTTTTGAGTACTCCATTCTTGTTAACCAGAAAGCTAACTTGACCATTTGGGTGTCTTGCTAGAGCCACCCACCTCAGGTCCAAACATCATTTTGTAGGTCTCATCGACAAGATCGTCTCTACCACCTCCAGCGAATCCGTGTTCGATAGTTTTCTACACCAATAGGTTTGATGCTAGAGGAAGGGACCTCTGAGCTCTTGTTCTTAAAGGAGTACCCAATTGAGCTCTTCTTCTTTCCCTCTTCTAGTTTTTTCTTTTGATTTTTCTTTGTTCTAGTGAAATACCACCTAGGAAGGCTCCTTCCCAATGATCCATCGCCTCTATCGCAAGATCCAACTTGGAGCTAGTGGATCAGCCCATCCTGACCCCATCGCCTGCACCATAACCTCCTCCATTGATAGCAATGGCAGGAATGGTGCAGTTCAACCAATTGCTATAGTAGGTGAGAGGCCTCACTAAGGTAGCATAGGCCTTGCAACAGATTCCAGTACCAACACCACTGGAAAGACCATTGCTGGAGCACCAGAATCTAGCATAAAGAAGGCCCATCTTGGTAAGTCAGTTGATAAATCATGGAAGGAAAAAGTAGAGAGCATAGAGCTCCAATTCCAAGCATGACTCTACCTCCAGAAAGTCTCGACCACCATCGACCCTGCTACCCTTTAAGATTCGTAATTGAGATGATATTCTTCATCAGAAGCTCTAGAAGATGAACTGGTAGATTGAAGAGCTACACCACATTGGGCCCATCCACAATGATGGTAACTACATTGACCCTCTATTCTCCATCCAGATTATGCAGAAGTCCATCTCGCCAAACTTTATGCTCCCCTAGTTTGATAGTTATGATGGGATCTCGAATCCAGTCGACCACCTCGAAGCCTTTTGAATGATGATACTATTCCATGATGCACCAGATGTCATTCTGTGCCAACCTTTTTTCTCCACTTGAAGGAAGCAGTGAGAAATTGGTACTTAGGCCTCAAATCGGGTACCATATATTAAAAAAATATGTCTTAAAGCTAATCATCTAAGTGGTAGATGATTGAAATTAGTGTATGAATTATGTAATAATAATAGTTATTTGGCCGGTTCATCGTAGAAGTTCTATCTTCCTTAAATGAACTCCAAAATTATGATGAAATCCTTAGAACCATAATCAATCAATAAAGAAGAATTTATTAGATGGTTATTAAATTGTTCATGATCAAATGATAAGTTATTAACAGGAATGATAACTTATTGAGTATAGATCGCTGTATGCCATATGCGTTGGTTGTCCTTATAACCAAGTGGTGTGGAGATAATGGTTTGGCTTTCAGATGAGATGTAAGAGTACATCTATATTGAACATGATCAATGTAGCACTCTACTGTTAAGAGTAGCTAGCTAAGGCCAATAGGTATAAGTGTCCCTCTGATCTGAGATCACTATGGTGACTTGCAAGCAACTCATTGTGCTTTGGTGCTAGACTGCCTGTATTTCTAATATAGATTCGAAAGATTTTTAGGTACAGTCAAGTACTTATGAAGTTAGTGTATGAGTCAAGATGGGATTGACCTCTTCTGATTAACTTCAAAAAGAGAATGACTCATTGTATTTCAATTTAGCAAAATCTAGGCCTGGATAATCCTCGTGAGAAGTCACGAGATTTACAAAATTTTAAGATATAATAGAGATGACTAGTATGAGTGTTGACAGCATACTCAAAGTCGTCTTGGATAGTATTGGTCAAAAGGATGAATTGTATGGTAACCATGGACCAAAGTTCTAAGAATGTTGCTTTGTATACATTTGACCAATACGGACATTGGGAACCATTGCTAGATGGTTACTTCAATTGGTATAGAAATTGGTTCCTATACTACCAACTTAGATTTGAATCTATGGAGTTACATACATTAGAGGTTGTAACCAGATCAGATGGTTAATCAATGATTGAAAATTATTCTATAGTCAAACATTCAATATAATTGAGGTTTGACCTAATGCAGGTATTACAGGAGAATCGATTAGCAATTGGATTACTAATTGGCTCAATCTGATTGAACAATCAGGCTAAGATTAATTTTAATTGAATTAGATTCAATAAAAATTAGTTTATACTTAATTATATTAAGTTTAATTGATTTATTGGATAAGTCAATTGCAAGAAAAAATAATTCCTAGTTGGACTAGGATTTGAGTGTAGCTTATTTCTAATTAAGATTTAAATCAGATTAAATATGATTTAAACCATACTTAATTAGATTTTTAGTTGGACTAGGATCATCAATAATTTGGCTTGCACTAATCCTACTTTAATTGGCTTTAAAATTGATTTGACCTAGTCAATATATGAAAATCCTAGTTAGACTAGGATTCCTTGTTTCTTCCTTATGCCAAGATCTCTAAACCCAATGCCCACTTATTTGTTAGATATGTGTGCCTTAGAAGCCAGAATTGGCTAACACTTGTAATACACTTCTAACGGCAAAATTATAATTTTGACTATAAATAATAAAAATGGGTTATTTTCTATCACATATATGTGTTTAGTGTCTATGATACATCCCTTGATTTAATGGTAATGATAATTCATATTTTCAAGAGTTGAAAATTTAAGACATGAATTATCATTTATTAACTCATAAAATGCTCCTGATCATAGGATCATCATGAGGATGATGATTGATCTGAAAGATTAGTGTACAATCACTTTTTTATAGTAGATGAGTCTTGAGTCAATGTGTAGAGACATCGGGAGAGAAGTATAGATACTCGTTAGAGAATGAGGCACTAAGCGTGACCACTTCGAGTAGTCACAGAGAAGTCTACCTTCTCATCGATGACTGACTCGATGCTGCAGTAGTGGTGTCTGGTTCTTTATCCTAAGGTGCATTCGTAGTTCACCTGAGGTTAATAATAAATAAATAAAAAAAAAAAGTAATTAAAGAAAAATAAATAATAAAAAAAATGAAAAAAAATATATATTAAAGAAAAAAATAAGTAAGTTAAAAGATTATAATAGATAGATAAAATAAAAGAAAAATAAAAATAATTAAAAAAAAAATATTTAAAAAAAAAAATAAAAAAAGATAAAAAAAAAAAAAAAAAAAAAAAAATAATTACTAGATTTTATTAAAGATTAAAAAACTAAAAATTTACAAAAAGAAAATAAATATAAAAAGTTTGACTACACATTGCTCGGTCTCCTAGCCATTCGGAACCCTGAGGTGTATGTTGGCTATAGCATGTTCATTATAGAAATTGGATTGCACCAAGATGGAATCTATCTACCTCGATAGAAGAGGAGCAGCCCTATGATGATCATGGGAATCAAGTCCATAAGCCCATGGCCATGGTAGGATGTAAAATAGTAGAAAGAGTTTCTATTAAGATTTTCACATCAGACTTGAATCGAATGATTAAATCATATGATAGGAATTAGGATTTGACGAGTTCACCTTAACCCTAATATGATCGGGGCTCAAGATAGAAGAACATAATCATACAAATAGCAGCACCGAGAGGTTCATTTTCAGTTTTGATGGGTTGCCACCATATACTGCTAGGTGTCACTGGTGGATTTTGGGAGCAACTAGAATGATTTTGATGATCGATCAATTTAGTTGTCTGAATTAGAAGATTTCTAATTCATCGAAAGAAGTTTCGATGATGTCGATGATGGAGATCATGACATGTCCCATTACCATATAGAACTAAACCTAACTAGGTCACACAAATAAGGGTTTGAATTTGGATATCATCAATTGGATTAACACAGTTCAGTTGATTTGAATTAGATTCAATTAGGTTCAAAAAAATTGTGCAAGCACACGATTGAGCCTAACGTTCTCCTTTTTCTTATCATAAAAGTTATCTCGACTGAGCCAAATGAGTTTGTGCTCACTTAGGTATCCTTTACCTGTCTGACTGGAGCTTTTCCAAGTAAAAAATGATTTTCTTAATTTGAGATAAATTTGAGAACTACCTTTTTTCAGTCCTGCTAATTCTTTATTACTTGGTCAAATTGACCTTTGACCCTTGGACATCTTCTCCATTGTTCACTGCACTTATTGAAGAGTAGATAA
>QRFJ01000849.1:133362-226660 GCA_006176705.1 Cocos nucifera | reverse complement strand
AAGAGAAGAATTGCCTAAAGCAGAATTGGCTAACACTTTGTAATACACTTCAGGGGCAAGAATTATAATTTTGAACTAAAAATCAAATAAATAGTTTTCATCACATATTTGTATTTAGTGTCTGTGATACATCCTTGAGTTAAATGCAATGAATAATTCATTATTTTTCAAGAGTTGAAAATTTAAGACATGAATAATCATTATAAACTCATAATTGCTCCCGACATAGGATCATTTGCGAGAGGTGATTGATATCCGAAAGGTTGTATACAATCGCTTTCTTTTAGTAGAATGAGTCTTGAGTCTAGGTGGGGAAACACCGAGCGAGAGTACAGGTACTCGTTAGAAGAACGAGGCACTGAGCATGACACTCGAGTATCCATTAATGGAGTCTACCTTCTCGTCTGCTGACCGACACTTAGTCATGGATGTTGTTGTTGGGTGTGGTCATGTAGTGTTTCTGGTTCTTTGACCGGGGCTGAGGGCATCGGTAGTTCACCTTAAGGTGTTAAGTTGACTACACCATTACTAATTTCTCAGTCTTCCTAGCCCATAGGAACCTGGAGGTGTATGTTGCTATGACATGTTCATTAATAGGAACTGGATGGCATCAAAAGATGAAATCTATCTACCCTCCGTTGTAGAGGCAGCCCCTATGATGATCATGAGAGTCAAGTCCAGAAATCCATGGCCATGGTAAAGTGAAAAATAAAAAGATTTCTATTTAGATTCAACATTGGACTTGGAATCTGAATGATTACATCAATATGACAGAGACTAGGGTTGACGAGTTAAGTTAACCCTAATCTGATCGGGCTCAATAATAGAAGAACTTAATCACACAGATAGCTGCAACCATAGAGATTTCACATTCATGCCTGATGGATTGCCACCATATATGCTAGGTGTCACTGATGGATTTGGAAGCGGAATTAGATGATTTAGATAATGCGATCATTCCTAGCTGTTTGATCAGAAATTCTCGATCCATCGAGAAGGAGTTTCGATATCGTTCGATATGGAGATCATGATATATTCTCATTACCATATCAGAACTGAACCTACTGGATCACACAAACGAAAGGGTTTGAATCTGGTGATCATCAATTGAGCTGATTCTAGTTTCAATTGAGTCTGAATGATAAATTCAATTAGGTTAAAGAAATTGTGCTAGCACTCGATTGAACCTAATGTTCTTCTTTTGCTACAAAAATAAGATTGTCCTGTCTAAGCCAAAGTGAGTTTGTGCTCCAAACAATGGCCTTCATATGAGTCTGACTGAGTTGTCCAAGTCCAGAAAAAGTGTCTATTTTTGTAAGACACATCCTGCATTTTTGGTCACCCTCCATTTCTTGTTCTTTGAACTTTGGTCAAAAGTCTACTCTTTGACTGGTCATACATTGACACTTTGACCTTTTGACCACTGTCATGCAGCCTATTTGGAGTAGCTGGTGAGCCTGCCCTGCTCAGAACCTAGCAAGAGAGAGGGTGACTGCCCAAAGTGAGTGGCTCCCAAGATTGGAGGATTTGGAGTCCTTGTTGGAACAATGACTCCACCCTCTTTCTTGGATTCCAATTATAGTCTCACACCTAAAACAACTTTGACTAGTCCTTTAAGGACCTCCTATAGTAGGAAATCAGCGGGTCTCTATTCCCACCAATCAGATTGATCGCATTTCACAAAGATTGTGATTGTGTGAGGAAAGTTGGTGATGCGCTAGTTTATAAAAAGGACCCTGCGCCATCAGTTGTGATTCAATTTCCCCGAGAATTGATAAACTCCCCATGCCCCAAGGCTGCTTCCCCCTCTGTCTACTGCTGCTCTCCTCACCAAAGCTCTTTCTCCTCTCCTCCTCATCACATCCAAAAAGAGTTTTGGACCTTGGTTGGGCGACTCCGACAAAGAAGATGGCGATCAAAGAAGAAAAGGCTGGCACTGCTGCAAAGGACGACTGCTGATCATTCAAAAGGAGTTTAAGATTCCACTGATCCAATTAATTTTTGGAGGTGTGAATAGAGAAAAGAGGATCTCTGATCAGCCCTAGTGGATTACTCGATAAGAGGCTCAGGCGCTTGCTGCTGACTCCAGATCAGAACTCCGTGGCAAACATGGATCAATCAACAGGATAATAGAATTACCAATTTAGATAAATTAAATTCATATTTAATATTATACCTTATTTTAATTTTTTATTAAAAAAAGAATCATATCTGAAACATTCAACAATATTGATCAGAAAAAAAATTTGAAATATACTTCTTGATCTGATCAGATCTGTAAGAACCTTTGGTCCGAAATCAGATTTTCCTTCAACTGGTATCAAGGCATGGTCTAAAATTCGTTTATGATCTGATTTTGAAATTTATTTTAATCAAAAAAATAAGTGATTTTAAGATGTCACATGAAAGATTATCAAAGATCTAAGAATCAGAAAAAATTTAAAAATTAAATAATGTGATCTAAGATTAGAGATATGCATGACTAGTTTCTAGAAATAGAATATTGCTATTAGAATATCTTGGCATTGTTCTTGATTTAAATTTGATAAATCATACCTTTAGATCCTTTTATTTATTATTTTATGATATTATAAGGTGTATAATAACATCTTGAAAATAGCAAAATAAAATTAATTTAATATCATATGAGATATGATTGATGCAATGTTAGAACATTGTAGAATAGTTCTACATAATTGTTCTAGATAGAATTTATTGTTGATTAGATTAATTTAAATCTAATTTTTTAGAATATTATGAGATATTTAGATCTAAAAACATGCAGATTATTAATACAGTGAGATTTATGACAAAATATGCCATTAATAGAATCTGATTTATATATAGATATGTGATATAGATCTATATTATTTGTAGTTATTGAATGTTCCCTGATTAAGGAGTTCCTCTTGCCGTCCGATCATAAGAACGAAGAAGTGTTTAAAGGCCCTCTCTTCCCATTCAATGGGGTTTCTTATGATGTGTAGGGTGCCTGCGTGTTCAACCTTAATCAGAAATCCAAAACTTACTTTCTGTAAAATCATAGATCCTAAAACCTAGAAATTTATTGTGCATAATTGTTTATGAACGCTACTATAATGTAAGAAAATTAAGTTATGGAATATTAATTAGGTCTAAAAATTGAGAATTTCAGATCTAAGACAATATTCATAATACTGGGTTTCGGGCTTGATAGCTCAATTAAGTCTAAGCGATTGATCAAAAACGAATTCAAAAGTTGGTTAGATGGATTCAACCAATGCTTAAAATTGACGCACCTAATAGGATTAAAGTCCTGGTCAAAGAATCGTAGTCACGATCAAGCAAGACCTAAATTAGCCTCAGAAGGTTAGAGTTCCCTGGATGCAGGCTAACCCAAATTGGTTCATGGCTCATATGTATCTAAGGTAAGTTTGGCATAAGAACACCGCCTAGTTTTTTAAATTGGAGCTACTTCAACCAATGCGTTCTTGTATGAGTTAATGCGATATTTCCCTTCCACCGGTCCACTTACTTGGCCATATCTGTGACACAGTTCTATCTGAGGTGGTCCATAAATTCCGAGCTAATCCCCATGCCACTAGGTTAGCATAAATTTTATGAACTAAACCAAGTCTAGTTTAATGAACTGAATCAATTTCCTCCCTAAGAAAAGATTAAGTCTAAGGTCTTCCCACCATGTATATGTGCGGCCCTTCCCGAGTTGATGTTCTCCAGATTGATACAGTGCTCAGTTGCAACTCGAAAGATGCATACCATGGTCTATTAGCATTGCAAAATGCTATGGTCTGAGGATGAGTTGGGCTCAATATTTCGGATACGGTGAGAGACTCAATTAGGATCGCAGTCTATGCAAAATGGTGGGTCTGAACTTAACTAAGGAGTGGACAATATTTCGGATACGGTGAATTCATGAATTAGAGCTAAAGGTTTGGGTGCACCGAATGATAAAGATTCCATTGAACAGAGTTTGTTCACTCAGTTGGCTAAACCCATCACCATAACTTTAGGTAGGTGATGAGTCAGTTGGTGAAGACCTGCACCACCACCTAGAATCATTAATCATGGAGATTTTTCGCACTCTCAGAGGGAGTGTAAGGATCCGGAGAAAAATATGGGAGCTAATTGTATTTAAAAATGAAAATCTCTAACAAATGGTCCATAAGTCAAAATTACATATCTAACTAGAATCTTGTTCTCCATAGGAAAAATTCTGCGTCCAAACCCCATTGAACAACATATCCTGGACACATATAGACTTGACATGACCCAATTATTAAAGAATTGGCTAAGAACTACAAAATTATTTGGGTTCGCGAGAAGTTAACACATGTATCGGAGTTCAGGACCCTCCCACCTGCAGCCCATCCATCTGTTGAACAATAAGCAATCTCTAGAAAAAATGGATTACAAGATAATAAGACCAGATATTACGTGTTGGGCTCGATGTCTGATGAGCTCCAGCACCAATATGAAATATCGGATTGCTCGCCAAATGTTGGCTCACCTGCAGGAAATGTTTGGGTGAACAGAAGTTCGCACATGCCAAAATATCAAGTCCACATAATGACTTTTAAGCTAAGATGGCATGATGCAGTCAGTCCAAGATCACTGTCTGAGACAATGGATCAAGATATTGGAAGAAGCTTGAGAAAAGCTCGGTGTGAAGTTTAGACTTGGACCTATAGAATGATATTATTCGCAATCCTTACTGATGCAAATATGGCACATTCATCCATGAATTTACGACATGTATAACTCAGAATTCCTTGGCCGAGTTAATGAATATGCTGGTTTCCCGCTGAAGCTTCTATTGAAAGGTTCTAAAGGGCTCAGTTCTGCTATAGAACGACTTCTTCAAAAAAAAGTCTATGGAAAGAAAAAAAGTCTGTGAAAAGCAAAAGTGAAGGATCAAAAGAAGAAGAAGCAAGGGCGAAGAAAAAGACCGATGTCAAAGAAAAGTGTTTCCATTGCAACAATGAACGGCCATTGGCAAAATTGCCCTTACTTACCTAGCCACACCTAAAGAACAAGAAGGAAGGTCCTTCTAGAGGTATGCTCATTATTCGAGGCAAAAACGTGAATACCAAACAACCTAGGATAGTCCAAGACGATAGATATATAATGGCACCTGAGATTCGTCAATAGTAGAAGATAGAATCAACAAATTGGAAGAAAAATGGCTATTTGAGTCATTGACTCTGAGTCATATCCAACTTGTGAATCCTGTCTCAAGGCAAAATGACTAAACTCCCTTTTGTTGGACATGGAGAGGGCCATATGATCCTTGCCCCTAGTACAAACAGATGTGTGTCGGCCTTTTGATGGCCGACTAAGGCAATTTGTCTAACTTCATTAACCTTTACCGATGATTATTCCTAGTATGTGGTTATGTATCGTTATGAAGACATAATCTGAAGCCTTTGAAAAGTTCAAAGAATTCAGAGCGAGAGAGTGAGAAAATAAACCTGAAAAAATCCATTAAGTTCTTTCGATCAGATCGAGGAGGTAATAACCTTAGCCGAGAATTCCTAGACTATCTTAAGGAAAATGGCATAGTCTCTCAATGGACTCCACCAAGGAATACTCAACCTCAGATGGGGTTTCCAGAATGGAGAAAATCAGACCCTATTAAGATAATGGTCGGTCCCATGATGAGCTTCAAAGAGACGTCCCTGATTTTCTTTGGGGATACTCATTGTTAACCTTAAATTTATCCACTGAAAATAGGGTTCCCCCTAAAATCTTTCCTACCACACCATATGAGAATAATGGCACGGTAAGAAACCAAAGTCTAGAGTCATCTTCAGAATTTGGGGTTTGTCCGCTCAACGTAAAAGAACAACAAGCCGATACAAGTTATGAGTTTAGGTCCTTCAAGAGCTTAATTCATAGGATATCCTAAAGAGTCATTAGGAACTATTTCTACATTCCAGAAGACCAACAATGGATTGTGAGTCGACATGCCATCTTTCTTGAAAAATAGTTTATTCAAGAATAACGGCCATTGGAAAATTAGATAAGCTTATGAGAAAGTCTCACAAAGCAGAATGAGCTAAAGACCAAGTGGAGAACCAAATCAGGTTTAGCCAATAAGAACACTATCTCCTCCACCTCGTAGATCGGAAAGATTTCCTGTCCCTGAAAGATACTTAGGATTGTTTCACGAGGATTAGAGAAATGTTCCTCGTAGGTAATGGGTGCTCATGGTGATATCCAAAACCTACCAACGAGACGATATCAAGATATCGACTCTAAAAATGCTAAGGCCAATGCAGTCAGAAATTGACTCGACCACGTCAAACAAGTCTGACCCTTGGGTAGATCCACCAGAAGTATAGTACTTAATTGATGTAAAGGATCTTCAAGAAAAGATTGTGTGCAGATGGGAATGTGGAGACATTCAGGCTAACTTATGCAAAAGTTATAGTCAATGCGAAGAATTGAGACTATCAGGATATCTTTTCTCCGCAGTAGCTATGCTAAAATCCCTCCGACAATATGCTTTGCTATTGCAGCCTATTCGATTATGAAATTAGCAAAATGGCATTGTAAAATGACATTCCTAAATGGATATCTTGAGAAGATATCAATATGAACAGCCGCTAGGTTTCACATTCGGTTGATACTGATCATAAGGTATTTGCAAGCTGCAAAGGTCCATATTATGGACTTCAATAAGGCATCTCGAGTCTGAACACTCGTCAATGATATTGAAAAACATTGTTCATCGAAAAAATGAGAGATGGACATGTGTTTTCAAAAGGGTTATGGGCGCTGTTGTCTTCCTCGTATTGTACGTGGACACATCCTTCTAATTAGGAATGTATATCCCATGTTGACATCAATCAAGATGTGTTGTCCAAAGAAGTTCCATGAAATACCTAGGTGAAACATCGCCTTTATTCTAGAATATCAAGGTCTAAGGATAGATCCGAATATGATGCTAGATTTCACAGAAAATGTACATAAGAAAGTTACTAAAGAGGTTTATATGGAAAACTCTAAGAGTGGGATTATTACCCTTCAGACCATGTAATTGCATCTTCCAAAAGTGTGCCCTAGCACACCTAAGAAAATAGACGCATGAGCAATCCCTATGCTTCTGCAATACAGGAGCCTCATGTATACATGCTATGTACACGACCTGATATACCCATGCTGTGAGGTGTCACAAGCAAAATCATCAAATCCATGGTGAAACACTGGACTTTTGTGAAAATTTATCCTTACAAGTACTTGAGAAGAACTAAGAATATTGCTGGTCCTTTGTGTGAACGGAGAACTCCAAGTTCAGGGATACACAGATCGGAATTTCATGTCCATATAAATGATCGAAAGTCGACATCTGAAAGTCTGTTTGTGTGCAATGGTGGAGCTGTCAGCTGAAAGAGTTCCAAGCAAATGGTGATAGCAGATTCCGCCATGGAAGCAGAATATATCGCTGCATCAGAGGCTACAAAGGAAGTATTCTAGTACAAGAAGTTTGCTGCAGAAATCGAAGTAATGTCATCAAATGCCATTCCTCTATACTGCGACACCAATGGCGCCATAGCCCTTGCTAAGGAGTCGAGGTCTCACCAAAAATTCTAGCATATTGAAAGGCGATACCACCTCATCCGTGTTTACCATGAAAAGGGTTATGTCGAGGTCAAGAGAGTCAACTCCGCAGATAATGTGGCAGACCCACTTACAAAGCCATTGAGCCAGCAGAAGATCGAAGCCCATCTTGAGAAGATGGGACTTAGACTTGTAGCCAATTGGCTTTAGGACAAGTGGGAGATAGTTAGATATATGTGCCCTAGAAGCCAGAATTGGTTGACACTTGTAGTACACTTCTAGGGGCAAAATTATAATTTTGACTAAAATCAATAAATAGGTTATTTTCTATCACATATGTGTATTTAGTGTCTGTGATACATCTTTTGAGTTAAGGGCAATGATAATTCATATTTTCAAGAGTTGAAAATTTAAGACATGAATAATCATTATTAACTCATAAATTGCTCCGACCATAGATCATTGCGAGGATGTGATTGATCTAGAAGGTTGGTGTACAATCACTTCTATTTAGTAGATGAGTCTTGAGTCTAGGATGTGAGACACAGAGCGAGAGTACAGATACTCATTAGAGAATGAGGGCACTGAGCGTGACCACCTCAAGTAGTCATTAGGGAGTCTACCTTCTCGTCAATGATTGACTCAATGCTGCAGTAGTGTGTCTGGTTCTTTGACCTAAGGTGCATCGGCAGTTCACCTTGAGGGTGTTATAGTTTGACTTACACATTGCTCGTCTCCTAGCCATATGGAACCCTGAGTGTATGTTGGCTATGACATGTTCATTGTAGAACTGGATTGCATCAAGATGGAATCTATCTACCTCAGAATGGTAGAGGAGCAGCCCTATGATGATCATAAGATCAAGTCCAGAACTCCATGGCCATGGTAGAGTGAAATAATAGAAAGAGTTTCTATTTAGATTTTCACATTTGACTTGAATCGAATGATTACATCATATGACAGAGACTAGGGTTTGTCGAGTTTACCTTAACCCTAATCTGATCGGGGCTTAAGATAGAAGAACTTAATCACACAGATAGCTGCACCAAGAGGTTCACATTCAGCTCTTATGGTTTGCCACCATATACTGCTAGGTGTCACTGATGGTTTTGGGAGCAATTAGAATGATTTAGATAATCGGTCATTGTAGTTGTTCGAATTAAGAAGAGTTCTATCTATCGAAAGGAGTTTCGATGAATGTCCGATGATGGAGATCATGACATATCCCATTACCATATACAAAAACTGAACCTAATGGGTCACACAAATAAGGGTTTGAATCTGGTGATTCATCAATTGAACTTGATCTAGTTCAATTGATCTGAATGAGATCAATTAGTTCAAGGAAAATCGTGCTAGCACTCGATTGAACCTAATGTTCTTTCTTTGCTATCATAAATAAGTTGTCTCTGTTTGAGCCAAAAGAGTTTGTGCCCACAAGGCCTTCATAGGACTAAATGGAGTTGTCCAAGTTAGAAAAATGTTGCCTTATTTGTAGACACTACCTGCCATTTTTGTACTTGCCATTTCTTGTTCCTTTGACTTGGTCAAAAGTCTACCATTGACTGGTCAAACGTTGACCATTGACACTTTGACTTTGACCACATGTCATGCACCCTATTGGAGAGCTGGTGGGGCTGTCCCCTGCCAAGAACTAGCAAGTAGGAGGGTGCATGCAAGAGTGGCGTGCTCCAATATTGGAGGAGTCTGGAGTCCTTGTTGGACAAGGACTCCACTCTCTTTGGATTCCAATTAGAGTTCTCCCTAAACCAACTTTGACTAGTCTTAAGCACCCTCTAAGTAGGAATCCGGGTCTCTATTCCCACCAATCAGATTTAGATCTAATTTCACAAAGATTGTGATTGTTGGGAGGAAGAGGAGTTGGATTCAACGCTTAGTCTATAAAAAGACCCTGCGCCCAACTCAGTTTGTGATTCAATTGAGAATTGAAAAACCCCAAGCCCAAGGCTGCCTCTCCCCTCCTCCTCCACGCCAAAGCTTCTTCTCCTTCTCCTCTCCACATCAAAAGAGTTGGACCTTGGTTGGTGCGATCCAGATCAAAAAGAAGAGATCAAAAGTAAGAAGCTGCACTGCTGCAAAAAGGACGACTGCTGATCTTCAAAAAGAGTTTTGAAGATCCTCCAGATCAGATCCAGATCTAATTTTTGGAGGTGTGATAGAGAAGAAGAGGATCTCCAAATCTAGCCTAAGTGGATACCGGTAGAGGCCAGGCGCTTGCGTGCCCAGATCCAGAACCTTCCGCTGCAAATAGGATCATCAACAGGATAATAGGATTACCCAAATTCAGATAAATTAAATTTAATTTAATTTATCCTTATTTTATTTTGTTTATTAAAATAATAAGAATCAGATCTGAAACACATTAAGATCTAATTGGGATCAAGAAAAAAAATTTTGAAATATATCTCTTGATCTGATCAGATCTAAATGAACCTGGTCCGAGAAATCAGGATTTTCCTTCAGGTGTCACTGGTGGATTTTGGGAGCAACTAGAATGATTTTGATGATCGATCATTCTAGTTGTCTGAATCAGAAGAGTTCTCATTCATCGAAAGGAGTTTCGATGATGTCGATGATGGAGATCATGACATGTCCGGTTACCATACAAAACTGAATCAAACTAGGTCACACAAACAAGGGTTTGGATTTTGATATCATCAATTGGACTAACATAATTCAGTTGATTTGAATTAGATTCAATTAGGTTCAAGAAAATCGTGCTAGCACACGATTGAGCCTAACGTTCTCCTTTTTCTTATCATAAAAGTTATCTCGACTGAGCCAAATGAGTTTGTGCTCACTCAGGTACCTTTACCTGGTCTGACTGGAGCTTGTCTAAGTTAGAAAAGAGTTGTCTTAATTTATGAGATAAATTTGAGATAATACCTGCCATTTTTCGTCAGCTGCTAATTCTTGTAATTTAACTTGGTCAAATGTTGACCTTTGTCCCTTGGACATCTGCCCATGTGTCATGCACTTATTAGAGAGTAGGTAGGGGCTTGTCCCCTCTCTAGAAATTAGAAAGAAAAGGGGTGCATGCTTAGGATCGCGTGCACCCATGGATTGGGATGCTGGAGTCCCATACGGATGGGACTCCAGGTTGCTTGTTGGATTCAAACTAGCTGACCCTCACCTATAGACTTTGACTAGTCTTAGGCGCCACCTTAGGATGAATCCATGGGTCTCTCATCCCATCAATAAGATTTAGATCTGATTGAACGAAGCAACATGATTGGCTGGGGTGATGCAGCACTACATGGCGCAGCAGAGTCTTTAAATAGACCATGTCTGTGCCAACTTTTAAAACACTTCTCTCCTAGCCATGCCCCAAGGCTACCGCTCTCCCTTCTCCATGCCAACATCTGGCCCTCTCTCTCCTCCCCACACCCAAGAAAGTTGGGTCCTTCAGATTAGTGCGAGTCAGATAAGAAAAAGCTGACGAAAAAGGAAGAAGGCAGCACTGCTGTAAAGATGATGGGTAATCTTTAGAAGAAGTTTTGAAGATCCTCCAAATCAGATCCAAATCTAATTTTTGGAGAAAAGAAAGAGAAGGAGAAGATCTCTAGATCCAGTATGAGTGGATACTGATAGAGGCCAGGTGCTTGTGTGGCTTGATCCAGAACCTTAGAGCTTTCGTAGGATCATCAACAGGTAATCAGATTACACACGATCAAGGTAAATTAACTCAAAATTAATTTAATTTAATTTTTTTAGTTATCTTTTCTGAAAAGTGTTAGATCTAATCTGGATCTAAGAGAAGAATTTTTGAAATATGCCTCTCGATCCATTCAGATCTGAACGAACCTGATCCAGAAAATTCAGGATTTCCCTTCATTATTTTATTTCTAGATTTTTTACGTGATTTCCCATGCCTAATATTGATTTTCCATGCACCATATTTGGTTAGTTTGGAATTTTATTTGACTTGATCAAATATAGGAATTGGTTTTGAGTTTTACTCTATTTGATGGAGTCCTATGAAACCAAAACACCTCTTCCCATCTTGCACCAATATTCCCCATGCCAAACTATTTTTTTTGTCATTAATTTTTCCTTTGTTTTGTGCATGAAATTGAGGCATCTCACACCTGATTTTGTGGGAGGAGCATGTTGAAAAATATATTCTAAAGCCAATCATCTAGGTTGTAGATGGTTAAGCTAAATATAATTATACTTAAATTATTAATGAATAAAATTATTCTTTTAGCTTTTTCATCACTTTGTGCATCTTTCTGAAATAAACTCTTCTATGATGAAGTCCTTAGGATTATTTAGACTCGACTAAAGAGGATTTGTCATTTAGTCCTCAAACATGATCGCAACAAATGACTCATTATTACCCAGGACGATAACATATCGAGTGTAGGTCATTGTATGCAATAAGTGTTGGCTATCCTCTTAACCAAGAAGTATTGAGTTATTGTTGTGGCATGCAAGTGAAGTGCAGGTGTATATTTCACTGAACATGATCCAACTGCGAAGCTCTTTACTGTCAAGAGTTGCTCCAGAAGGATATAGGTATAAGTGTTCCTTAGACCTGAGATCACCACGGTAACTTACAAACAACTCACTAAACTTAGGTACCGAACTACTTGAATTTTTAATTCAGTGATGGAAGGCTACTGGGTACAGTCAAGCACTTGTGAAGTTGGTGCATGTGTCAAGATGAGATTAACCCCTCCAAGTGTTGGAGCAAGTGCATCAAAGTATTTCAATTTAGCAAAACCTCAGTCAGGATAGTCCATTCGATGGACACTGTAATTTGAAATACACAGTAGATGATTTTTCAAGATTGATAGTTAAACCCTTGGTTATCTTTTGAGCATTAAGGTCAAGGAAATGAATTGTATGGTGACTATATTCCATAGGTTCATTGATGTTGCATTGCGACAAATTCGATCTATCCGGACGTTGGGTACCATTGCTAGATGGTCACATCGATTGGTACAGAAAATTAGTTTTTGTGCTATTAAATTAGGATTCGAACCTATGGGGTCACACACATAAAGAGTTCTTTCCTGATCTAATGGCTAATCATGAGTCCTGATGACCTAGGACTCTATGTTCAAGAGTCCCACTGGATTTGGACTCTGTGACTAGGAGTCCTACTGAATTGAAACTCTATCTTTATTGGTCCCACTAGACTGGGACTCAGAGTTCTACTTGTTTGAGACTCTCTGATCAAGAGTCCCATTGATCTATGACCCTATGATCATGAGTTCTAATCATTTGGGACACTGGGGTCAAGAGTCCTACTGGATTAGGACTCTTCATGAGTTTCATGTTGATGGAACTCTATTGCTCAAACACCCACCCAATTGGGACTCTATGTTTATTGGAGGATTAATTAGTAATTTAATTATTGAATAGCTTAATTTGATTATGTGAGAAAGATTCAATCATGTTCGATCAAATTGGATTCGATTGGATTTGATCCGATCAGGTCGTGAGATGACCAAATCGCTATGAGAGATTTGATCCTAATTTGATTAGGAGCTGGACCTAATTAATTCTAATTTGATTAAAAATTAATTGAATTAGATTAAGCCTAATTTGATTGGATTTAATCTGATTTAATTGATTTGAATTAATTGATTTGGTTGAAACCAATTTGGACTAAGACAAATGAGATTTGAATTTAAATTCTCCCTAGTGCCCACCATATTTGACATTTCCACCTTGACCCATGCCCCATCTATTTTCTATGTAAGTTTTTCTCATGCAGAAGAGAGGATACCTATGCCCCTTCTCATCTACCTTTGACATGGTCCAAGGGTTGGACCAATTCAAAGCAAGTTGAATTTTGAATTCAACTTGATTTGTTTGAAACCAATCCTCCCTCTCATCCTTATCTCTATGACTTCCTTTTATTTTGTCATTTCTTTTTTTTTTTTTGGAGAAACTAGAATGTGTGCACATAGAAGAAGAGTCCTTGTACATGTTAAACACATGGGAGGGAGCATTGGATAACGATAAGAGGCTCACTTGATTTTTGAATTCAAGTGAGTGGTTAAAACCTCCCAACCACTCTCTCTTATCTTTTCCATGCGGCTTTCCCTATGATTCACGCACATTAAAAGGTGATTTTTTTTGTGCATGTGTGAAGAGAAGGAAGGCTATGTGACAGAAAAGCATGGGGTGCATTTCTTAGAAAGAGAAATGTGGACACACTTTCCTAGTGCATGAAAAATTCCAGCGTGAGAGAAAAGTTCTAATATGCCCATACTTCCTCTCATGCCATCTTTTATTTTTCTTTCTTCACTCACCCAAATAAAAATTATTTTGTAAGTGAGTGAATGGTAGGAGAGTCTCTCCTTGATCTATGAAAATTTGTTTCACAAAAAAATTCTTTCGAGAGATGGTGTGAGAGAGTTTTCGGTGCATCAATGTATTTTTTTGGGTGAGTGAAACCCTAAAATTGGGTTTCTAGGTTCGGGTGAAGAGATCGAGGGCTGTGAGCATTGGATCACTACCAAACTTTGTACACCATCTCATTATCCTCTAAAGAATGAGTTTTGAATTTTTTGGAGCATCCAAAAAATTAGAAAGTAGACGATCGATCATGATCAACCATCGAAGGCTGCATTGAGTAGCTAGCACTCCAATGGGACCGATTGAGATTAGGAGCTCCCTATGGACCAACCATAGAGGCTGGACATGTGTACAGCTATGGTGTGATAATAGAGCATTACCCATTGGATTCAAATTGTAGTGATTAGCTACATGCAAAAAGGTATTATGTTATGAACAAATAGATGTAGTAAAGAGTTTGCTACATAGTTTTATTTTTTAGATCTATATGAATGCATGCATATTATGTTTAGATCCTTAGTATAGGGCTTAATATTCTGATATGATCAATAATTAATTAATTAAATTAATTAATTTTTTACTATATTTTAGCTATTTTTGAAAAAGAATTTGAAAGTAGTACTACAAATCCTGCACTGCTTCCATCAAATGGTATCAGAGCCAGATTCGCTAAATATGATATGCTTGCATATTTAGATTAATAATTTAGATTTGATCTAAATATTAATCTAATAATATAATTAATTAGATATAAAAATTAAAATCAAGATTGCATGGACTATAGGTTATCTTGCTGTAGGGTTTACCCTCTACAGTGCAACGGTTAAGCTTGTATGTGCTTGATCTTGTAGTTGATCATAAAATTTTAGATTAGATCTAATTTTTTTATGATATGTTAAATTAGGCTTTAATCTAATTTTTGATTATGAATGCATGTTTAGATAGGATCTAAAGTTTGATTCATAATTTAGTATTATGTAGTGTACATTGTTTCAAATTAAATCCTACAACTAGTATTGTTTGTGAATTGAGCCATTCAATTTTGATGTGAGTCAACTCAATTGGTGAACAATGTTAAGTTCTAAAGAAGCTTTCAAAATTTTAAAAAATATTTTTGAAATATCGAACCCTAACCCTCTGCCCATAAACTTAATTAAAATTAGGTATAATGATTTAGTGTCTAGAATTATGAATTAAGACTCTAAGTCATTAATCATAAACTTATGGGTTTTTGGGTTAGATGAATTAGGTTCATAAATTAGGTTAGACCTAAGGTTAGTTAAAGAATGGATTAATCTAGTGTAATTGATCAAATCTATCCAAGTGTTGAATTAGATTAGGTCAAGGACACTCTAGAATCAACTCCAATAGTTGTAGTTGGATGAGTCCATGTCTTTAACAAGACAAAGATGGACTTAATTAATGGCTAAGTGGTCTAGCCCAAAATTGCTAGGTTGATCAGATTAAACCTAGTTAATCGGTTGGTGTCTAAGGTAAGTTTGATAGTCTAGACCAGTGGTTTTTAATTGGGAGCTACTCTTACTGATTCGATCTTTGATGAGTTAATGGCATGTCCCTTCCACTGATCTCACTTTCCTGGCCGACAAGGTCGATTGGGATTTGATTAGATCACTTGGTGATTTGGACTAATTCATGTTACTAGGAATCAGTTTGACTGATTTCTATCAATAAGACTGAATTATGTGCCCATGGACCAAAATTGATCCTAGTCCTAACTTATTGACTTGGTGAAGTTAGTGGGAGGAAATGACTTGGTGAAGTCAGTGGGAGAAATTTGGTCCGTGTTCCTTTTACCCTTAAATCACAAGTAACATAAATCCTCTAAATTATTAGATCTTTAAAATGACTAAGTTATGGGGATAACCAAGTCATAGCCTCCCATTAAGGTGAATAGTAAAGAGTCCAATTTTTTAGGTGGACATTAGAGGTACCTTACACTTGTTGTTCATTTGGATATTGAAATTACTATCCATCATATGATGATTAGGTTGCACTCTCTTAATGGTGATCAGGTTAGCCAAAACTTTCCTCGGACCTGATTATCATTGGTTTGATGCACCAAAGTCAATCATGTTTGTTGGGAGTGAACCCATTCCTGCCGAAGTTCAGTCGGATATCTAAGTATAGAATGATCCTATCTGCCAGGAATGACCAAGATTGACCCTTAATCGAATTTACAAGATCCCTCCGGACCTCATTTGGATAAGCATCAATGGTAGGGGTGGCTGAGCTCCTCCACCCTATGCAGCCGATCTTCCCCAATCGCAAGTCTTCTAAACTCCCCCTTCACCTAGACTCCTCCATCAGTCAGACTCCTTCCAGACTTCATCCTCAACCGAACTTTTTTATCAGTCAAACTCCTTTCGAATCTATCTAGCAGACCTCCTTTCAGATTCCTCCAGTGAACTTTCTTCAGAATTTCTCCAGTAGACTTCTAAACCCCTTCTGATTGAACTCCATGCAGTTGTCTAGAAGAGCCTCCACGTCTATGCAGATCCAATAATCTATATAACATGAACCCACTTACACATAGACAATCCTGAAGAAGTCCAAACTCCTCTAAAGTTAATGAAACTTAAAGCTCCTCACCATTAGCACCTACCTCCTTCGAACTTCAACTATTAAATTCCAATGGACTAGCACATCATGACAACAGACACCATTCTCCATAACAAACTCTATGTGGCTCTGAATGGCCCACTACCGGATGGTTACGGCTGTCACTATCATTTTGTTATAGGCTCCATCTATATAAGAGACCCTCCAGATATGCTTTCCTCTTTAGGCTCTAAGCTCTCCTTTTGTTCTTAAAACTCTGCTAAAATCTCTCTAAGCACTCCATTTTTATTGGTCGAAAGAGCTAACTTGTTCATCGTAGGATCTTACTGGAGCCACCACTCTCGACTCTAGATGAGACTTATTTTGTAGGTCACCGACGGCCACCTCATCTTCTCCGACTCTAGCCTTGATTCCGATGATAACCAGATTTCGCACCAATAGGACTGGAGGAAGGATCCTCTTTCTCTTGAGTTTCTCTTGTTTTTAAAGAAGTGCTCTGCAGAGACCTCTCTCCTTCCCCTCGGAGTTCTTCTTCCCCAGTCGATCTGATGAGGATGCCTCCCAGAAAGGCTTCCACCCGACGATCGATCATTTTCGTGGCTAGATCTCATCCAGATCTGCTCACCTTCATCTCATCCCCGGCATCTCAAGCTCCACCGCGGTGATGGTGGATGCAGAGTAATTTAACCTACTGGTTCAATAGGTTAGGGGCCTCATTGAAGCAATGCAGGCCATGCTGTAGCATCGACCTTCGATGCTGGCTTGGTTAGAGCAAACTTCTCTAGACCCCCACAACCCAGTCTAGGGATGACCAACTTGGGCGAGTCAGTCGGTCGCCTTCATGAAAGGGAAGTAGAGGATATGGAGTCCCTGTTCTGACCATAACTCCACTCCTGGAGGGACTCTGCCCTCATTCTGCTAGAAAACTTTAGAGATCCATGACTGTGAAGATCTTCTAGATCAAAAGTTGTAAGAAATGAACCAACAGATTGAGGAACACTGCCATGCTTTCTTCTCTCACGGTAATGATATCTACACCAACCCTTCTTTCTTTCATTAAATCATGCAAGAATTGATCCCGCCGAACTTTAAGCTCCTTTAATTTGAGAGCTACGATGGGACCACTGATTTGATCTACCATCTGAAGTCCTTTCGAACTATGATGCTGCTCCACAGCACACCAAATGCCATCTTATGCCGAGCTTTTTCATCTACTCTGAATGAAGCAAGAAACTGATACTCGACATAGAAGCTAGGTATGATCTTCTCTTTCGACCAGATGAGCCATCAATTTGCGGCTCATTTTGTCAGTAACCAGCATCCCAAGCGAGGTTTGGACTCCCTCATCAACATCAAATAGAAGAGTGAGAATCCATCCAGGCTTATAACAATCGCTTCATTGCTACAGCTATTAAGGTCCAGAATCTGGACCAATTCGTTGCCATGGCTGCGCTGAAGAGCAGCCTTCAAAATAATGATCTGTTGTTCTTTCTGAAGAAGAAGTATCCTAAAATTTTTGCCGATCTACTAGCCTGAGCCAAAGGATATGCCCGAGTTGAAGAAGCCTTCAAGTTGAAGGATGAGGAAGCCGCAGGAGAGTGGCAGACGGTGAATCTAGCAAGCCCATAGCTGAAGAAGAGCTTAACGAAGTTCGGCCGTGCTCCTAGACTCCCCCTGAGCATAAGTGAGCCTAAACTCCTCCTTGAGCTCATCATCAAAGAAGCCCTGATAGAAGGGTGTGAAGAGGTTCCCCCTAGAATATTCCATAACTATGCCCCCATCAGTGCTCCGAAAATATAAGTACTAATAGAGATCAAGGAGCAACTACCAAGATCAGAGAGGATGCACACTCATCCTGACAAGCACAATCCTAATAAGTACTACCTCTATCATCATGATTATGGTCACGATACAGAAGAATATATTCAGCTCCAAGATGAGATCGAGGAGCTCATCAGACGAGGTCGGCTTGGCCGATTTCTATGACATCAGCCTGAAGGGAGAGAGGATCGGCCAGGGCACTGCCGCAGCCAGAATTGCTAAGAAGGGAGGAGCAATAGGAAGATCAGCCACCTCTCAACATTATCAATATTTTCTCTAGAGGACTTCGATGAGAGAAGGCCAGTGGATTTGAAGGATCGATGAAGAGATAGAGGAATGAAGAACCCATTGTCTTCACTGAAGTAGATGCACAAAAAGTTTAGTTCTTGCATAACAATGTGGCTGTATTTGCTTTAAATATTGCTGACTATGATGTACACCGTGTTCTTATTGATAATAAAAGTTTGATCGATATTTTATTTTATGATGCTTTCTCCAAAATATCTATACCTAATAGTCAGCTTGGACCAATGAACTCCCCATTGGTAGGCTTCACTGGCAATGCAGAACTAGTTGAAAGTATAATAACTTTGGTTGTGGCTGCAGGGCAATATCGAAGATAGTCTAGGACATGAGTGAATTTTTTGGTAGTAAAAGCACCATCCGCTTACAACGCAACCCTTGACCGACCTAGCCTACATGCACTTTGGACAGTAGTATTGACATAGTACCTAAAAATGAAGTTTCCAACAAGTTATGAGATCGAAGAAGTCGGAGAAGATCAAGCCCTGGTGAGGCATTGCTATTCAATTGCCTTGCAGAGGGGTGAACATCTAAATTCTTGTCCGATTAATGGGTTGGATGTCCGTGATGATCTAACAAAAGAGCGGGATGAGCCTATGGAAGATCTTGTTTTCGTCCCACTGAATGATGAGAATGTGGAGCACATGGTGCAGATTGGCTTCAACCTAGTAAAACAAATACGAGAGCAGCTTATCAAATTTCTATGGAGGAATGCAGATATTTTTGCTTGGGTCCCCGATGACATGCCCAAGATAGATGCGGAGGTTATGGAACATCGCCTGGCTGTGGACCCTAAACATGGGCCAGTGAAAGAGAAGATGCACAGCCATGCTCCAAAGAGGGAGAAAGCAATTGTAGAAAAAGTTAACAAGCTCCTCAAGGCTGGATTCATCTAAGAAGTCAACTATCCGAACTGGGACTCCAATGTCATGCTCATAAAAAAGGTGAACGACAAGTGGAGAATGTGCATAGACTTAAAAAAATTGAACAAAGCCTGCCACAAAGATAGCTACCCTTTATCTAGAATAGATCAGCTGGTGGATGCAACCTCGGGCCACGAGCTCCTCACTTTCATGGATGCCTTCTCTAGCTATAATCAAATTAGGATAGCACCTGAAGATGAGGAGAAAATTGCTTTTATTACTGATCACGGTCTTTACTGTTATAGGGTTATGCCTTTTGGACTAAAAAATGTAGGAGCAACATACCAGCGCTAGGTCAATAAAATCTTCTAGAAGCAAATCGACTGCAACATGGAGGTATATGTAGATGACATGCTTGTCAAGAGCCGAGCTTCAATAAGTCACATTGCCAACCTTGAAGAGACCTTCAGCATCCTTAAGAGGTACAAGATGAAGCTGAACCCAACCAAGTGCACCTTCAGCGTAACTTCAAAAAAGTTCTTAGGATTCATGGTGTCGAGGTGCGGAATTGAAGCAAATGCAGGAAGGATTTGGGCCATTCAAGAGATAACTGCTTCAAAATCAATCAAAGAAGTTCAGCGCCTGACTAGAAAGGTGGCAGCCCTGAACCGCTTCATCTCGAGGTTGGCTAAGTGATGCATGCCCTACTTTCAGGTCCTAAAATAGCTAAAGAAATTCTACTGGACCATTGAATGTCAACAAGCCTTCAAAGAGCTCAAAGACTACCTCTATTCACCTCTCCTATTAGGAAAGCCCAAATTTGGAGAGGAATTATTTTCGTATCTGGCAGTCTCTCTAGTAGCCCTTACTGCAGTCCTAGTCAAAGAAGAGGCAAAAGTATAATGGTTGATCTACTACATAAGCTGAGTCTTGAGGGATGCCGAGACCAGGTATACTAAGTTAGAAAAACTAACTTATGCTCTATTGATTACAGCCAGGAGGCTCCGACCTTATTTTCTCGGGCACATTATAACTCTCCTGACTGATCAACCAATTAAAGCAATCCTTCATCGATCGGATGCCTATGGAAGAATCGCAAAATGGACGATCGAACATATAAAATTTGATATCAACTTTCAGCCTCGACCATCAATTAAAGCCTAGATATTAGCAGATTTTATAGTGGAATGCACCATTCCAGGTGAAGCCAAGCTTGAACAGAATGAAACCAATATTCCATGGTTACATCGGGCTCCCCTAAAGAGAGAGCCAACCATCTTGAAGATTTTTGGGCCCTATACGTGGATGGCTCGTCCAATGCTTCTGATGCGAGTGCAGGGCTGCTCTTGGTTAACCCAAAGAAAGTCATCATCGAATATGCACTGTGCTTTGAATTTTCTACAACTAATAATGGGGTTGAATATGAAGCTCTGATTGTAGGGTTAAAGATAGCTAAAGAGTTAGATGCAGATTGGCTCCAGGTTTATAGTGATTTCCAATTGGTGGTCGGACAAGTTAGCCATGGTTATGAAGCTCGAAAGAAAAGCATAATAAAATATCTTAAAAAGGTGAAGAACTAACCAACCTTCAATAGCTTTAGTACCAATAGATTCCAAGAACAAATACTAGAGCCGACCTTTCTCTCTTAATTGGCCTCCTTAGCACACAGCCAAACTCCTAGGAGTATTTCTTGAGATTCTAAGATGCCAAGTTTAAAGAGTGACAGTCTGTGGTGCAAGTTTTCCATGAGCATGTTGGATTGACTACTGATTGCTTATCTTAGGAATGGAGTTTCTTTTTATGACCCATAAGAATCGAAAACTCAAAAATTAAGCCTTTTTGTCGTTGTTTGTAGAAGAACCTGTATAAGCTCATATTTTCTACCTCTTAGATGTTCAAGCTTAAAACGCTCTTGCTTATGAAAGTGCATGAAGGAATCTATGAGTCATGTGGGGCCAAATCCTTATAGCATAGATCTGCAGTAAATTACTGATTGGCTGACATAGTACATGATTTATAGAGATAATGTCAAGAATGATGCCACTGTTAGAGAAATGCAAACTTCAACATAGCTGTGCTTTTGAAATACACCTTAGCCACCCCGGCAAAAACTCACTACAACGCGAAAGTGTGCAAGGACTTTCTCTTAAATTCGTCAGTTTAGATTATGGCTTTAGCGAACCTTGAAAACAACGATAATGGACGGCATTAGCCAGAGAAAGATTCACAAATTTGTGAAGATTTTGAACATCTTCACCATTTAATTGTCACATCCATAAGCAAACAGCAAGCTAAGTAAAAAACAGAAACCCTGTGCAGGTATCGAAGCAAGATTGAATAGTAAGGAGACCTAGGTGGTGAACTTTACATGTGCTCTGGCCATCCGAAACAATCTACAAAGATTGCAACTGGGGAGTCCCCAATTTCGCCTTAGCTTTTGGAACAGAACGATTCATCCTATAAAGAACTGAAACTTCATAAGCTACAATATGCGAATTCAATTGACGCACAACTACAAGACCTCAAGCTACGCTCAACTCATTAGAGGAAATGAAAAAAGTCATAATTCGGATGGCATTATAAGCAAACATCACAAGTTACTGACGACTCTAAAGTCAAGGGCAAACATAAAGTAGGGACACGGTACTTCGTGAGCGGTATTTGCACAACCTCAGAATCAGGAGAAAGCTCGCTCCAAATTAGGAAACCAATACAAGATCAAAGAATATCTGACAGGGACATACTCGTTGAAGGGCTAGGAGGCGGACCATTTCCATAATGGATTCGAAAAAAGTACTATGATGCATTACAATATGTTGTATGCAATGAAATCTTCCTACTATTAACACCTAATTTTTATTGTATAATTATAATGATGGAGAGTTACATCCGACATGAATCACAAACAAGCGAGACTATTTGTTAGAAAAGTAGGAGGAGGATATGCCTAAATGATCAAAATCGAAGGCCGTTAACTTAAGTGAGAGATGAGAGAGCCCTAACATAATGCCTAATATGCCCTACACATCATGTTAGGAATAGAAAGCGAGACCTTATCTAACATGAGCAAGTCGAGAGACTTTTGATTTAAGATGTGATACGGGGGAACTGAGGCCTATAACAGCCCAAATTTCCCCACAAGCCGGATAGGAATAGAACAAGTCTCATCTAACATAAGCAAGTCGAAGGCTCATTACTTTACGACGATGGAAAAGAGAGGCCTAACAATGACCTAATGTATCCTTACATATAGTTAGGAATAGTGAGTAAGAACTTGTCCTAAAAGAGCAAGTCGACAGTATCTAGTTTTGATGAGAGGAAAGCAGTCTGACATGCCTAATGTGTCCTATAGCCATATTAAGGAATGAAGAGACCTCATCTATACATTGAGTAAAGTCGAAGGCCTCCATTATGATTTAAGATGGATGGAGGGAGGGCCCTATCATAACAGTCCAAATGTGCCCCACAAGCCATCAGATAGAAACAAGGAAAATCATCCTAATGTTACAAAGTCGAAGGCTTCATTAACTCAGATGAGATGAGGAGGCCGAACATTGAAGGAAACTCTTGATTTTCGGTCAGGTTACATCAGCTCTTCAGATCAAGAGATATATTTCAAAAATTTTTCTCTTTGATCTAATCAGATCTTGATGTTTCAGATCTGATTCTTATTATTTTAATAAATAAAATAAAATAAGATAAATTAAATCAAATTTAATTTACCTTGATTTGGGTAATCCTATTACCCTGTTGATGATCCTGATTGCAGCGGAAGGTTCTGGATCTAGCCACGCAAGCGCCTGGCCTCTACCGGTATCCACTCAGGCTGGATCTGGAGATCCTCTTCTTCTCTATCACATCTCCAAAAATCAGATCTGGATCTGATCTGGAGGATCTTCAAAACTCCTTTTGAAGATCAGTCCTTTTGCAGCAGCAGCGCAGCCTTCTAGCTTTTGATCGCCTTTCTCTTGATCTGGAATTCGCACCAACCAAAAATCCAAAACTCCTTTTGGACGTGGAGAGCAAGAGGGAGAAGGTGGTTTGGCATGGAGGAAGGAGGGGAGAGGCAGCCTTGGGGCGTGGGAAATCTTGATTCATTCAATTCAATCTTTGAGTTGGGCGCAGGGTCTTATTTATAGACTAAGCTGTGATCCAACTCCTCTTCTTCCCAACCAATCACAACCCTTTGTGAAATCAGATCTAAATCTGATTGGTGGGAATAGAGTCCCCTGGATTCCTCCTTAGAGGGTGCCTAAGACCAGTCAAAGTTGGTTCTTAGGAGAACTCTAATTGGAATCCAAAAAGGAGATGGAGTCCTTGTCCAACAAGGACTCCTAGGCGCCTCCAACTTGGGCACACGCCAAGGGTGGCGTGCGCCCTTCTCCTTGCCAGGTTCTGGCAGGGGGACAGGCCCCCACCAGCTCTCCAATAGGTGCATGACATGTGGTCAAAAGTCAAAGTGTCAATGGTCAACATTTGACCAGTCAAAGGTAGACTTTTGACCAAAGTCAAAGAACAAGAAATGGCAGGTGACCAAAAATGGCAGGTAATGTCTTACAAAATAAGACAACCTTTTCTGACTTGGACAACCTCCAGTCAGACCATATGAAGGCCTCTGATTGAGCACAAACTCCTTTGGCTCAGTCAGGACAACTTATTTATGATAGTAAAAGAAGAACGTTAGGTTCAATCGAGTGCTAGCACGATTTTCCTTGAACCTAATTGAATCTCATTCAGATCAATTGAACTAGATCAGTTCAATTGATGATCACCAGATTCAAACCCTTGTTTGTGTGACCCAGTTAGGTTCAGTTCTGTATGGTAATGGGATATGTCATGATCTCTATCATCGACATCATCGAAACTCCTTTCGATGGATCAGAACTCTTCTGATTCGAACAGCTAGAATGATCGATCATCTAAATCATTCTAATTGCTCCCAAAATCCACCAGTGACACCTAGCAGTATATGGTGGCAACCCATCAGAGCTGAATGCGAACCTCTTGGTGCAGCTACCTGTGTGATTAAGTTCTTCTATCTTGAGCCCCGATCAGATTAGGGTTAAGGTGAACTCGTCAAACCCTAGTCTCTGTCATATGATGTAATCATTCGATTCGAGTCCAATGTGAAAATCTAAATAGAAACTCTTTCTATTATTTCACTCTGCCATGGCCATGGGCTTCTGGACTTGATTCTCATGATCATCATAGGGCTGCTCCTCTACCACCGAGGTAGATAGATTCCATCTTGATGCAATCCAGTTCCTACAATGAACATGCTATAGCCAACATACACCTCAGGGTTCCATATGGCTAGGAGACCGAGTAATGGTGTAGTCAAACTATAACACCCTCAAGGTGAACTGCCGATGCACCTCAGGTCAAAGAACCAGACACACTACTGCAGCATCGAGTCAGTCATTGACGAGAAGGTAGACTTCCCTAATGACTACTCGAGGTGGTCACGCTCAGTGCCCTCGTTCTCTAACGAGTACCTGTATACTCTCGCTCCGGTGTCTCCACACCGTAGACTCAAGACTCATCTACTAAAGAGAAGCGATTGTACACCAACCTTCCGGATCAATCACCATCCTCGTGATGATCCTATGGTCGGGAGCATTTTATGAGTTAATAATGATTATTCATGTCTTAAATTTTCAACTCTTGAAAATATGAATTATCATTACCATTAACTCAAAGGATGTATCACAGACACTAAATACACATATGTGATAGAAAATAACCCATTTTATTGATTTTAGTCAAAATTATAATTTTGCCCCTAGAAGTGTATTACAAGTGTCAGCCAATTCTGGCTTCTAGGGCACATATATCTAACAATCTCCCACTTGTCCTAAAGCCAATTGGCTACAAGTCTAAGTCCCATCTTCTCAAGGTGGGCTTCGATCTTCTGCTGGCCCAACGGCTTTGTAAGTGGGTCTACCACATTATCTGTGGAGTTGACTCTCTTGACCTCGACGTAACCCTTCTCGAGGTAATCGCGGATGAGGTGGTATCGCCGCTCAATGTGCTTGGATTTCTGGTGAGACCTCGGCTCCTTAGCAAGGGCTATGGCGCCATTGTTGTCGCAGTATAGAGGAATGGCATCTGATGGCATTACTCCAATTTCTGCAGCAAACTTCTTGTACCAGAATGCTTCCTTCGCAGCCTCTGATGCAGCGATATATTCTGCTTCCATGGTGGAATCTGCTATCACCGTTTGCTTGGAACTCTTCCAGCTGACAGCACCACCATTGCACACAAACAGACTCCCAGATGTCGACTTTCGATCATCTATATCGGACATGAAATCCGAATCTGTGTATCCCTGGACTTGGAGTTCTCCATTACCAAAGACCAACATCATATCCTTAGTTCTTCTCAAGTACTTAAGGATACATTTCACAGAAGTCCAGTGTTCTTCACCTGGATTTGACTGATATCTGCTTGTGACACTCACAGCATGGGCTATATCAGGTCGTGTACATAGCATGGCATACATGAGGCTCCCTATTGCAGAAGCATAAGGGATCTTGCTCATGCGTTCTATTTCCTCAGGTGTGCTAGGGCACATCTTCTTGGAAAGATGAATACCATGTCTGAAGGGTATTAATCCCCTCTTAGAGTTTTCCATACTAAACCTCTTTAGTACTTTCCTCTATGTACATCTTCTGTGAAAGTCCTAGCATCCTATTCGGTCTATCCCTATAGACCTTAATTCCTAGAATAAAGGATGCTTCACCTAGGTCTTTCATGGAGAATTCCTTGGACAACCACATTTGACTGATGTCAACATGGGAATATCATTCCCAATAAGGAGGATGTCATCCACGTACAATACGAGGAAGACAACAGCGCTCCCACTGACCTTTTTGAAAACACACGGTTCCTCTTCATTTTTGATGAAACCAAACTTTTTGATCACATCATTGAAACGAGTGTTCCAGCTCCGAGATGCTTGCTTAAGTCCATATATGGACCTTTGCAGCTTGCAAACCTTGTGATCAGTATCACTGGATGTGAAACCTAGCGGCTGTTCCATATAGATATCTTCCTCAAGATATCCATTTAAGAATGCCATTTTCACGTCCATTTGCCATATTTCATAATCGAAATAGGCTGCAACGGCAAGCAATGTGCGGATGGATTTTAGCATAGCCACTGGGGAAAAGGTATCCTGATAGTCAATGCCTTCGCACGTTGACTATAACCTTTTGCCACTAGTCTAGCCTTGAATGTCTCCACATTCCCATCTGCACCAATCTTTCTCTTGAAGATCCATTTACACCCAATAGGTACTATACCTTCTGGTGGATCTACCAAGGTCCAGACTTGGTTTGAGTGCATCGAGTCAATTTCTGACTGCATTGCCTCTAGCCATTTCTCGGAGTCGATATCTGATATCGCCTCGTTGTAGGTTTTGGGATCATCACCATGAGCACCATTACCTACGAGGAACATTTTCCTCTACTTCCTCTGAAATAATACCTAAGTATCTTTCAGGGGGACGGAAAACTCTTTCCGATCTACGAGGTGGAGGAGGTAGTGTTCTTATTGGCTCAACCTGATTTGGTTCCAATTGGTCCTTAGCTCGTTGTACTTGTGAGACTTTCTCATCAAGCTTAATCTGCTTTCCAATGCCGCTATCTTGAATAAACTATTTTTCAAGAAAGATGGCATGTCGACTCACAATCACATTGTGGTCTTCTGGAATGTAGAAATAGTATCCTAATGACTCTTTAGGATATCCTATGAATCGAGCTCTAAAGGACCTAAACTCTAACTTGTCCGCTTGTTGTCTTTTGACATGAGCCGGACAACCCCAAATTCTGAGATGACTCAGACTTGGTTTCTTACCGTGCCATATCTCATACGGTGTGGTAGGAACGGTTTTAGAGGGAACCCTATTCAGTAGATAAATTGAAGTTAACAATGAGTGTCCCCAAAGAAAATCAGGGAGGTCTGTGAAGCTCATCATGGATCGAACCATATCCAATAGAGTCCGATTTCTCCATTCTGAAACCCCGTTGAGTTGAGGTGTTCCTGGTGGAGTCCATTGAGAGACTATGCCATTTTTCCTTGAGATAGTCTAGGAATTTCCGGCTAAGGTATTCACCTCCTCGATCTGATCGAAGAACCTTAATGGGTTTTTCAGTTTGTTTTTCTACTTCATGTCTGAATTCTTTGAACTTTTCAAAAGCTTCAGACTTGTGTCTCATAAGATACACATACCCATACCTAGACAGATCATCGGTAAAGGTAATGAAGTAGACAAAATTGCCTCTAGCCGGCACATCAAATGGGCCGCACACATCAGTATGTACTAGGGCAAGGAGATCTGTGGCCCTCTCCCCATGTCCAACAAAAGGGAGTTTAGTCATTTTGCCTTGAAGACAAGATTCACAAGTTGGATATGACTCGAAAGTCAATGGACTCAATAGCCCATTTTTCTCCAATTTGTTGATCCTATCTTCTGCTATATGACCTAATCTCAGGTGCCATAGATATCTATCATTTGGACTATCCCTAGGTCGTTTGGCATTCACGTTTTGCTCGATAGTTAGAATAGGTACATCAATATGTAGCTGATAAAGACCATTAATAAGGAAACCATTTGCAATTTTATTTCTTTCATAAAGAATGTTACAATGGTCCTTAAAGAAGGTAATCACATAGCCTTCTTGTGCTAAGCATGAAACAGAAATCAAATTCCTGCTAGCTGCAGGCACATAATAACAGTCTTTCAAAACTAAGTCTAAACCAGATGGTAATCGAAGAGGGTATGTTCCCACGGCTACTGCAGCAACTCTTGCTCCATTACCGATGCGTAGGATCATGTCTCCATCCCTCAGCCTCCTGCTATCCTCAAGACCCTGCATGGAAGTGCACAGATGAGCACTAGAACCAGAGTCAAGCACCCAACTGGATGCAGAAGAAACCGTAAGGTTAGACTCAATAACGAGCATACCTCCAGAAGGACCTTCCTTCTTGTTCTTCAGGGTGGCAGGTAAGTAGGGCAGTTCCGCTTCCAATGGCCGTCGCTGTTGCAATGGAAACACTTTCCTTTGACATCGGCCTTTTTCTTCGGCTCTGCCTTCTTCTTCTTTGATCCTTCCACCTTTTGCTTTTTCACAGACTTCTTTTTCTTTCCATAAGACTTTCTTTTGGAAGAAGTCCATTCCATAGCAAGAACTGAGCCTTTAGAACCTTTCATAGAAAGCTCAGCGGTAACCAGCATATTCATTAATTCGGCCAAGGAATTTTGAAGTTTATGCATGTGGTAATTCATGATGAATTGCCCATATGCATCAGTCAAGGATTGCAGAATAATATCGTTCTGCAGGATCCAAGTCTAACTTCACACCGAGCTTCTCAAGCTCTTCCATGTCCTTGATCATTGTCAGACAGTGATCTTGGACTGACTGCCCATCACGCATCTTAGCCTTAAAAAGTCATTTCGTGACTTGATATTTGGCTGCGCGACTCTGTTCACCAAACATCTCCTGCAGGTGAGCCAACATTTGGCGAGCAGTCCCGATATCTTCATGTTGGCGCTGGAGCTCATCAGACATCGAGCCCAACATGTAATATCTGGCCTTATTATCTTCGTCTATCCATTTTTCCAGAGACGCTCTCTGTTCAATGGATGGACGGGCTGGTAAGGTGGGAGGGTCCTGGTCCAAAACATGGGTTAACTTCTCGAACCCAAAATAATTTTGTAGTTCCTGAGCCAATCTTTATAATTGGGTCCGGTCAGTCTATGTGTGTCCAGGATACGTGCCAATGGGTTGGACGCAGACATTTTCCTGTAGAGAGTCAAAGATTCTAGTTAGATACTGTAATTTATGACTTGACCAATTTATTTAGGGATTTTATTTTTAAACAAATTAGCTCCCACTATTTTCTCGGATCCCTACACTCCCTCTGTAGAGATGCGAAAATCTCCACGATTAATGATTTCTAGTGGGTGGTGCGGTCTCACCAACTGACTCATCACCTCACCTAACAGTTATTGGTGATGGGTTAGCCAATGAGTGAACAACTCTTGTTCAATGATTCTCTAATCATGGTGCACCCAAACTTGGTCTCTAATTCATGAATCTCACCGTATCCGAAATATTGATCCACTCCTTAGTTAAGTCAGACCCACCATTTGCATAGACTGGGTTCCTAATTGAGTCTCTCACCGTATCCAGAATATTGAGCCCAACTCATCCTCCAGCCCATAGCATCCAATGCCTAATAGACATGGTTGCATCTTTTTCGGTGCAACTGAGCCACTGTATCCAGCCGAGAACAATCAACCCCGGGAAGGGCCCGCACATCTACAATGGTGGAAGACCTCAGACTTAATCTTTTCTTAGGGAGAATTGATTCAGGTCTCATTAAACTAGACTTGGTCATAGTCATAACAATTATGACTAACCTAGTGGCATGGGTTAGCTCGGATTATTGACCACCTCAGATCAGAACTGTGTCAACAGATATGGCCAGGTAAGTGAGACCGGTGGAAGGAATATGCCATTAACTCGTACAAGAATGCATTCAGGTCGAGTAGCTTCCAATTAAAAACCAGTCGGTCGTATGTGCCAAACTTACCTTAGACACCAAATTGTTGAGTCAGAACCAATTGGGTTAGCCTACAATCCAGACTCTAACCTCTGAGCCTAATTAGGTCTTGCTTGATCGTGACTCGATCTTGACCCAGACTTAATCCTATTAGGCTGGTCAATTTAAGCATTGTTGATCCCATCTAACCAACTCTTGATTCGGTTTGATCAACCGCTTAGACCTAATTGAGCTACCCAAGCCCGAACCCAGTATTATGAATATGTCTTAGATCTAAAATTCTTCAATTTTAGACCTAATTAATATTTCATAATCTTAATTTCTTAATTAAGTAGGGTTCATAAACAAAATATGCACAATAAATCCTAGGGTTTCAGGATCTAGGGTTTTGCAGAAAGTAAGTTTTGGATTTCTGATTAAGGACGAACACGCAGCACCCCTACACATCATAAGAACACCCCATCGAATGGGAAGAGAGGGCCTTTAAACCCTTCTTCATTCTTATGATCGGACGGCCAAGAGGAACGCCTTAATCAGGAACATGCAATACTACAAAACAGTTTTAGATCTATATCATATATCTCATATACAAATTAGATCTAATCATGGCATATTTTGCATACATCTCATGTATCGAATCATGCATATTTTTAGATCTAAATTATCTCATAATAATCTAAAAAATTAGATTTAAATTGATCTTAATCAAAATAAATTCTAATCTAGACAATTATGTAGAACTATTCTACAACTAGTCTAGACATGCATCTATCATATCTCATATGATATTTAAAATTAAATAATTTTTATTTGCTATTTTTTAGATGTTATTTAATAACCATTATAATATCAAAAAATAGTAAATAAATAGATCTAAAATATGATTTAATCAAATTAAATTAAAAACATGCAAGACTATTCTATAGAACTATTCTATTTTAGAACTAGTCATGCATATTTTCTAATCTTAGATCCAAATCATTTAATTTTAATTTTTTTTTTCTGATTTCAGATCTGATCACATCTCATGTGACATCTAAAATCACTTATTTTTTAATTAAAATAAATTTAAAATCAGATCTAAATACTTTTAGAACCATGGCTCTGATACCAGTTGAAGGAAAATCCTGATTTCCCGGTCCAGGTTCGTTCAGATCTGATCAGATCAAGAGATATATTTCAAAAATTTTTCTCTTTGATCTATATCAGATCTGGGATATTTTAGATCTAATTCTTATTATTTTAATAAATAAAATAAATTAAGATAAATTAAATCAAATTTAATTTACCTTGATTTGGGTAATCCTATTACCCTGTTGATGATCCTGTAATGCAGCGGAAGGTTCTGGATCTAGCCACGCAAGCGCCTGGCCTCTACCGGATATCCACTTGGGCTGGATCTGGAGATCCTCTTCTTCTCTATCACATGTCTCCAAAAATTAGATCTGGATCTGATCTGGAGGATCTTCAAAACTCCTTTTGAAGATCAGCAGTCGTCCTTTGCAGCAGCGCAGCCTTCTTGCTTTTGATCGCCTTTCTCTTGATCTGAATCGCACCAACCAAAAATCCAAAACTCCTTTTGGACGTGGAGAGCAAGGGGAGAAGGTGGTTTGGCATGGAGAAGGAGGGGAGAGGCAGCCTTGGGGCGTATGGAAACTCTTATCTTCAATCTCATATCAATCTGAGTTGGGTACAGGGTCTTATTTATAGACTAGCTGTGATCCAACTCCTCTTCTTCCCAACCAATCACAACCCTTTGTGAAATCAGATCTAAATCTGATTGGTGGGAATAGAGTCCCCTGGATTCCTCCTTAGAGGGTGCCTAAGACCAGTCAAAGTTGGTTCTTAGAAGAACTCTAATTGGAATCCAAAAAGGAGATGGAGTCCTTGTCCAACAAGGACTCCTAGGCGCCTCCAACTTGGGCACACGCCTAGGGTGGCGTGTGCACCCTTCTCCTTGCCAGGTTCTGGTAGGGGGACAGGCCCCCACCAGCTCTCCAATAGGTGCATGACATGTGGTCAAAAGTCAAAGTGTCAATGGTCAACGTTTGACCAGTCAAAGGTAGACTTTTGACCAAAGTCAAAGAACAAGAAATGGCAGGTGACCAAAAATGGTCAGGTAATGTCTTACAAAATAAGACAACCTTTTCTGACTTGGACAACCTCCAGTCAGACCATATGAAGGCCTCTGATTGAGCACAAACTCCTTTGGCTCAGACAGGACAACTTATTTATGATAGTAAAAGAAGAACGTTAGGTTCAATCGAGTGCTAGCACGATTTCCTTGAACCTAATTGAATCTCATTCAGATCAATTGAACTAGATCAGTTCAATTGATGATCACCAGATTCAAACCCTTGTTTGTGTGACCCAGTTAGGTTCAGTTCTGTATGGTAATGGGATATGTCATGATCTCTATCATCGACATCATCGAAACTCCTTTCGATGGATCAGAACTCTTCTGATTCGAACAGCTAGAATGATCGATCATCTAAATCATTCTAATTGCTCCCAAAATCCACCAGTGACACCTAGCAGTATATGGTGGCAACCCATCAGAGCTGAATGCGAACCTCTTGGTGCAGCTACCTGTGTGATTCAGTTCTTCTATCTTGAGCCCCGATCAGATTAGGGTTAAGGTGAACTCGTCAAACCCTAGTCTCTGTCATATGATGTAATCATTCGATTCGAGTCCAATGTGAAAATCTAAATAGAAACTCTTTCTATTATTTCACTCTGCCATGGCCATGGGCTTCTGGACTTGATTCTCATGATTATCATAGGGCTGCTCCTCTACCACCGAGGTAGATAGATTCCATCTTGATGCCATCCAGTTCCTACAATGAACATGCTATAGCCAACATACACCTCAGGGATTCCATATGGCTAGGAGACCGAGTAATGGTGTAGTCAAACTATAACACCCTCAAGGTGAACTACCGATGCACCTCAGGTCAAAGAACCAGACACACTACTGCAGCATCGAGTCAGTCATTGACGAGAAGGTAGACTCCCTAATGACTACTCGAGGTGGTCACGCTCAGTGCCCTCATTCTCTAACGAGTACCTGTACTCTCGCTCCGGTGTCTCCACACCGTAGACTCAAGACTCATCTACTAAAGAGAAGCGATTGTACACCAACCTTCCAGATCAATCACCATCCTCGTGATGATCCTATGGTCGGATGCAATTTATGAGTTAATAATGATTATTCATGTCTTAAATTTTCAACTCTTGAAAATATGAATTATCATTGCCATTAACTCAAAGGATGTATCACAGACACTAAATACACATATGTGATAGAAAATAACCCATTTATTGATTTTAGTCAGAATTATAATTTTGCCCCTAGAAGTGTATTACAAGTGTCAGCCAATTCTGGCTTCTAGGGCACATATATCTAACACCAACGGTCCTAATGTGCCCCCACAAGCCATGTTAGGAATAGAAAAAAAACCACATCCTAGTGTGAGCAAAAGCCAGGACCTTATTAACCAAAGATGAGAGGAAAGGAGAAGCCCTACCGATAACCCTTACACGTGTTCTTTCTATGACAACCTGACTACATCAAATTTGGAAAGCGAAACCCTATCTTGGTTTGCAGAAGAAATCCTAGCTCGGCATCCACAACAAGCATCTCATTAGAAGACAATGCAAAGAAAAACAAATGAAGAAAGTAAAACCACAAGCAAGCTTTGAATTTGGGTGAAAGAAAAATAACAAAAAAGTTACCATTTCATTACAAAAATAAGTTTATTACACGTAAAACATAGGTCGACAAGATCAATTACATAAAAAAAAAAGAAAGAAAGAGAAAGGCCATTGAAATCTTAAGAAGGGCTGGACTCCTCAGACTTCAGACTGGTGGCCATTACCAAAGATTCCTTTAAATGATCAACCTCCTCCTCGAGCTCCCTCCACCTCATCATGTTATCATGGAAAATCCTATCGGCTTGACGATAGTTCTCCTCTGACTCTCCAAGCCTCCTCCTCAAGACCTCGGACTCGGCCTATGCATCCTTGGTAACCTGACGCTCACAAGTCAGCTCGAGCTTTAGCTACTACACCTCAGCCTTTTCCACACCAACCGACTTTGAAAGTTCACCAATAGTTCTCTTCAAGAAGGCAACCTCCTCGACCATCTTGCTTGTACCAGCTCAAAAGCCATCATCAAGTTGCCACTGGAGTCGGGCTACTTCATTGTTGGAGGCACGAAGCTTTTGTTCTAGCTTGGACATTCTATCACTCCAACCTAATCAGTAAGTCTCATATGTGAGCTCAGCATTATGCAACTGCTTTTAAAGTACTGAGAACCTCGTCGACTAGCCCCACTCGAATTGCGCCTTGTCGGAGGACCATGGCAAGCTCCCCTCCAAAAGTTGAATCTTCTCCTTCACCACCTTGAGTCTCGAAGGAGCTGATCTTCGCCATCAGTACTCAGGATTTGTCGCTTGCATTCTACCAGAGTTTGGCCAGCTCCATCTCGAAGCTCTCTCTCTGAATGCTAAAACTTGTGAAGTCCTTCATGTGCAAGTTTCAGAGGTGAGTGATCTCTTTGGTCACCTTCGAAGCATTCTTTTGCAAAGCTTGAAGGTCTTGCTCCATCTTCTTCAACTTCTTCTTTAGATGATGGACTTTCTTTCTCAGGGTTTTTATTAAAGGTTTCAGAAGAAACCCCTGAGGCAGTGGATCAGCATTGATGGAAGACTGCATTCGAAGTATGAAAAATGCTCAAAGATACAAACAAAAAGAAAATTCACTTTCATTTAATCAAAAATTTTGAGTACAAAGTAAAAAAAGAAAGAAAAATATACAACTACTTGAGGATTTCAACCTCGAGGGGGGGGGGGACGGTGGTAGATGAAGGCGGAGTGCTCTTGTCTGCCTTAGGTTCCTGAGCTGGCTCAGGCACCTCCATGGTAAATTCGGACAGACCAGAAGTAGGCTCGACGGAGGAAGGATCAACTACGGCAATGGATGATCCCACTTTTGCATCGTCCTCCTCCTCTAGAAATTCGAGGTCGAGCTCGAGGAACCTCTGAGCCACCCTGCCTTCGCAAAGCTCGAAGCCCTTGATGAACGCCTGCTAGTCGAAGGCGATGTTCAGATCATTCATTCATGGGAGACCTTGAACTCATCCATGGCCTGGGCCGCTGCCACCGAGGTTGACTTTGACATTTGGGCCTCCAGACCAGCGACTCTCCCCTCAGCTTCTTGCCTCCTCTTCTCCTCTACAGCCAACACCACCCTGAGTCTGGTCTAGATGAAGTCCTCCTTTTGAAATGCGCTGCACAGGCTCTCATTTTCCACCATCTTCTCCTCCACGAGGTGCTCAACCTTGGTAGGCATCGCCTAAAGGTGATTAATCTCCGCCTGAAGATCTTCTCAGATATTCAGCATCCTGCCTCCAGGTAATTTGCCCTCTTCAGGTGGGCAAGCATGTGGTGGCCCGACTGCCATGAACAGATCGCTGTAAAGTCAAAGAAGAAAGGGTGAGAAAATAAAAAAAATGTATGGCAAGATGATTATCATAAGGATAGTCCTGAGAGACTCTTAGACGAACTACCTCTGGTCAAGCTCGGCTAGGTGGTCCACTTCCTTTGGTAGGGCAAACTTGTCTATCAGGTTCTGGATGATATCTGTATTATCGAAGGGGTGCATCCCATGGTCATCATCGCTACTTCGATTGGGCTCATCCTGATGCACCTTGTGGGTCTTCTTTGTAATGGCTGCTTTCCCCTTCTTCCTCCCTTTTCCTTCATCAGTGGAGGTATTGGGTGTGCAGTCCCTGGTGGAAAGATTCGTGCGCTTGGGAGGAAGAGATTTCCCTTCTATAATGTCGGCATAAATGATCGGGATGACTTCTTTTCTGGGGCAGAGCTCAGGAGAGACATTAGTGATAGCAGGAGCCATAGGGTCGAAGGCACCGACCTTCACCCACTTCGAGCCTTCCCCTTCGTCTTCTTCTGGGCATACAAGCCCTTGGCAAGTCTCTTCGTGATGTCGGTATCCATTTCTGCGAAGAAGAAAAATTTATATTTAACCAAGGTACATACGAAACTTTATAAGAATTCATATGCATATACATATGCACGACTAATACCGACAAGGTCAAGAGGACTCAAACCGAAGTCCAACAAAGTTTGCTCCCTCAAAAGGATTGGAAGAGGAGGAGCTAGGTATGCCTTGAGCTGATTAGAAGATTCAAGGTTGGGCCCATCTAAACTAAGGGCTCGATGGATAGATTTCCTAAGGAAGCCCCAAGGAGGAAGGTCAAGCAACAAGGTGGGATATCGGATGGAGTACTTCTCCTTCCAGTTATGAATGGAAGAAGGAGCATCTTTCAGTAATCCCTTCTTATCAAACTGGGGGGATAAGTACCACCAGTCCTTTGTGGAAGGATGGCATTTAAAGGTGTAGAAGTTTCAGAATAATGAGACAGTTGGCCAAAGTTCGGCTAGATGGTAGAGGGAAAGGTAGCCTATGACGAATCGAAAAGAGTTTGGTATGATGGATGCAAAGAAGATGTTCAAAAATTAGAAGAGGGCAACTACAAAGGGGGGGTAGTGGAAGCCAAAGCCCGACACGCAAGGTCACTAAGTACAAATAAAATCGATCGATCGATGGAGAACTAACTCGATCATCTGAAATAGAAAGTTTAAGGTCATATTTTGGGAGGAATCCATATCAAATTTGGATCAGAGAAAGTTCATCTAGAGTAAGAATCGATGGGATGTTGTCTGGAATGAAGGATGAGTGAGACATGTTCCTATTCGACATCGATCAGGGGTGCAGGGTCTAGGAAGGTTGGTCCAGACGAGCCCCAAGAATCGATGGAGTGGGAGGTTTCAGAAGACATTCAGATTGAAATAAGATCCTAGGAAAATCCATGAAAAATAAGGAAAAATATAGGACAAATACTGCTACAAAAAAATTGAAGTAATAAGAAGCTAAAAAAGCACAAATATCCAAAGAGAAGGGTTGGAAAACTAACTTAAGCTATTTAGGAAGGATAAAAAGATGGTGGATGTGAGGAGAACCAGTCGAAAGGGCATCCAAAACCCAAGAGGATGAGAGAGGAAGCTAAAACCCTTGGGTGGAAGAAGAACGGGGATCGGAGGAAGAAGAAGACTCGAGCAAGAATGACTTCCAAATGAGAGGAGAAGGTCTTAAATAGCCAAAGACAACCCAAGGTAGTTATGATTGTGGATCGACTTTGGCCGATCAGCATGCACCGTGTGTCCCACTCATCATGATAGAGAAGTGGAGACAGATAGAGTCTTTATGGCACCATACATAGGGTAGAGATTCGATAGGAAATATGAAGGGCCGTCATCTCAAACTCATTTTTGATTTAAAAAGCTTTGATGCCAATGTGGTAAATGCAAAAATGTCTCATCAAGACAGGCATGGGAAGCAAAAAAGAACTTCGACAGTCGCATTTGCACTCCCTTCCTTCAAATTTTGAACTCGAAAGTGGGGGGAGACTATTGTTGTGGGTGAACCCGCTCCTACCGAAGTTTGAATGAATATCTAATAGCTGAATAATCCCATCTGGTAGTGATGACTAAGATTGACCCTTGATCGGATGAACTTGAATGGCAGGGGTGGCCAAGCTCCTCCACCCTAGGCAGTCAATCCTCTCCGATCGCAAGTCTTCCAAACTCCCCCTTTAGCCAAACTCCTCCATCAGTCAGACTCCTTCTAGACTTCATCCTCAATCGGACTTTTTTGTCAGATGAACTCCTTTTGAATCCATCTAGCAGACCTCCTTCCAGATTTCTCCAGCATATTTTCTTCAGAATTTCTTCAGCTGAATTTTGAACCCCTTTCAGTCGAACTCCATGCAGTCATCTAGAAGAGCCTCCACGCCTACGTAGATCTAGCAATCTACACCGCATGAATCCACTTACACATAAACAACCCTGAAGAAGTTCAAACTCCTTTAGAGTTGATGAAACATGAAGCTCTTCGCCACCAGCACCTACCTCCTTCGAACTTCAACTATTAAATTCCAACGGACTAGCACATCATGATAATAGACACCACCCTCTGTAACAAACTCCACGTGGCCCTGAATGGCTCACTATCGGATGATTATGGTTGTTACTATCAGTTTGTTACACGCTTCGCCTATATAAGAGATCCTTTAGATAAGCTTTCTTCTTCAGGCTCTAAGCTCTTCTTTCCTTCTTAAAACTTTGCTAAAATCTCTCTGAGAACTCCATTTCTATTGGCCAAAAGAGCTTACTTGATCATCAGAGGGTCTTGCCGGAGCCACCACTTCTGACTTTAGATGAGACTTATTTTGCCCGTCACCGATGGTGACCCATCTTCTTCAACTCCAGCCTTGATTTCGGTGACAACCAAATTTTGCACCAATAATGTTAATAGTTGGACCTAACCATATCTTTTCAATCGAGGCCATAGCCTGCTGAATTAGCTTTTGGGGTAACACCTAATTTTTAAAAATTATTTTAAGAAATAATTGATTATGAACTTACCTATAGATGCATACAGGTTAGCTAGAGCTTTTCTCAGGCCCGTTTGTAGTATATATAGGTTCCAGTATCCACTAAGGAGTTAGTGTAATTTCTCAAATTGGAGGTAGAGACTATCAATTCATTAAAAATAGTGAAAGAATTTTTATATTGAAGTCCAAGTCTTTAGGATTAATTAATTCGAGTACTAATAAGGTTTCATATTTTTCTTTTAGATAATTAGAATGGCTAGTGTAAGTCCTCTCCGTTCACTGTTGGATAGTGGCAAGTGTTTAGAACCTAAGAACAAGGAGTCTGGTGTTGACCCTAATAAGTCAAATCCAAAGAGAAATTATCCTCTTGACCTGAATAGGCTGAACGAAAAAAATCAGTAAGTAGTTGTTGGTCAAGGCTGTTATATGATAACACCTTACAATTTCTCTATATATGATACACCTACTTGGGTATTAGATGCCAGAAGTCTGATTCTTATATACAATTCATTGCATGGACTTCAAATTGATACAAAGTTTGAGAATGGTGATAGATTTCTTAATGTTGGGGATGGAAGTAAAGTTTCAATCCTAGCACTGGAAACTCTCGAGCTATTTTTCAAAAATAAAAATATTATTTAAGTGACTGTCACTATTGTCCATCTTTTATGGTGAACATAATATCCGTTGGGCTTTTAACCTAGGATATTTATAGTTTGTCAATTAAAGAGAATTATTGTGATATCATTATGAATGATACTACAGTAATACAAGGACAATTAAGAAATGACATATATGTATTGTCACAGCCTATTAGTATAACGTACACGTCGAATAAATGATCAAAACTAGATAATGTCACTAATACTTATCTTTAGCACTATAGGCTTGGTCATATAAACCAGAATAGGATTAACAGGCTAGTCATGCAACGTGTTCTTAACAATGACAATTGTGAATTATTGAATACCTATGAGTCCTGTCTTCTTGATAAGATGACCAAATTATCTTTTACTGGAAAGGGTAAGCAGGCCACTGAGCTTCTAGGTCCTGAACATACTAATGTATATGGACCTTTGAACACATGTGTTAGAGATGGGTTTTGTTACTTCATTACATTTACTGACGACTTATCTAGGTATGGGTACATCTATGTTATGAAGAATAAATCTGATTCATCCAAAATGTTCAAACAATATCGAAATCTGGTAGAAAAATAACATAAAAAGAATATTAAAACTCTTCAATCTGATCGAGGAGGTGAATACCTTTCCAATGTGTTTTTGACATATTTAGAAGAGAATAGAATTCTCTCATAATGGACCCCTCCTGGAACACCACAGCATATCTGAAAGAAGGAATCGAATCTTGTTGGACGTCGTTCGATCCAAGATGGGGTTTATAAGTCTGTCAATTTTATTTTGGGGATATGCACTAGAGACTACATATTTTATTTTGAATAATATTCTGAGCAAGTCTGTTGTAAAGACTCCATATGAGATATGGACTGGACATAAGCCAACACTCTCTCACTTTAGGGTTTGGGGATATCCGACTTATGTTAGATATTTACAGCAAGAAAAGCTTGGACCTAGGTCCGATAAATACTTGTTCATAGGGTACCCTAAGGAAACTAGGGGTTATTACTTCTACCTTGCTGAAGAACAAAAGGTATTCGTCTGCAATAGAGCAGTCTTTTTGGAAAAGAAATTTCTTAGTGAAGGAATAACTGCCTCTAATGTTAAACTTAATGAAGTTCGATAGGTGGAAGAATCGATAGATTCTAGTAAACCTACAGAACTGAATTTGATAAGATCAAACCTAGAGCTCATTGATGTGGCATCAAGAAGATCTAGTAGAGTACCACGTCAATCGGATAGATACTATAGTTCCTTGGTTTGGGATGGTGGTCCTATTGAACTCGATAAGAATGAGAGGATCTGATCACCTATATGGATGTTATGTAGAGGTCTGACTCCAATAAGTGGCTAGAAGCCATAAAATTTGAAATGAAGTCCATGAAGATTAATAGTGTATGAACACTGATTGATCCACCTGAAGGAGTAAAATCCATTGGATGTAAGTGAATTTTTAAAAGAAAATGAGTGCAGACGAGAAGGTGGGGACCTATAAAGCCCGTTTGGTTGCTAAGGGATATCGTCAACGTTATGGTATTGACTATGATGAGACATTTTCTCTGATGGCAATGCTCAAGTTCATTCAGATTATGCTTGCGATAATGGCATACCTAGACTATGAGATTTGGCAAATAGATGTGAAAATAGCTTTCCTAAATGAAGAGATGAATGAAGAGATGTATATAATACAGCTTGAGATTTTTACATCCACAGACGAGTCTAAGGTGTCCAAGCTTCAAAGATCCATCTACTAATTGAAGTAGGCATCGCGGAGTTGGAACATGCATTTTGATAAAATAATCAAAATGTATGGCTTCATTAAAAATGGACAAGAATCCTGCATGCATAAATAGGCTAATGATTCTATTGTTGTATGTAGATGATATTCTCTTAATAGAGAATGACATCCCTGTATTATTGGGAATAAAGATTTGGTTGTCTTGCAATTCTTCATGAAGGACTTGGGAGAAGCATCCTACATCCTAGGAATGAAGATCTATAGAGATAGATCTAAAAGATTGCTTGGATTGTCCCAATCCACGTACATTGATACCGTACTGAATAGGTTCAGCATGGAGAATTTCAGGAAGGGCTATCTCCTGATAGACCACGAAATTTCGCTCTTGAAGAGAGATTGTCGGACAACACCTCAAGAGAGAGAGCGTATGAGTAGAATACCATATGCTTCGGCAGTAGGTTCTATTATGTACGCCATGATGTGTATGAGACTAGACATGTCATACTCACTAGGAGTAGTAAGTAGATACCAGTCTGATCTAGGTGAGAATCACTGGAAGGTTGTGAAGACAATGCTAAAGTATTTAAGAAACACCAAGGATCGGTGGCTCATCTATGGAGATACTAACTCAAAACTTATGGGATACATTGATTCCAATTTTCAATCACATCATGATGATAGTAAGAGTGTGTCTGGTTATGTGTTTATCCTGAATAGTGGAGCGGTCTGCTGGATAGTTTCAAGTAGCACACTATAGTCGATTCTATGTGCGATGTATAGTATGTCATGGCATCTGATGCTGCGAAGGAAATTATGTGGCTGTGAAAGTTTATCGATGAGTTGGGAGTGGCACCCTCCTTAGATGGTTTAGTTCTACTATACTGTGACAGCACTAGAGCCATAGCTCAAGAAAAGGAGCCGAAGGTATATCAGCGCACCAAACATATTCTACGTCGCTACCACCTTATACTAGAGATTGTGGAGTGAGGTGACATCGAGCTTCAAAAGATCGATGGAAAGAAGAATGTGGCAGACCCCTTAACTAAAGCTCTTGAAATCAAAGAGTTCGACAATCACAAATGGAAGATGGGTGTTTGATACTATTTTGAGTGGCTTTAGTCTAAGTGGGAGTTGTTGGAAAATATATCCTAAAGCCAATTATATAGGTTATAGGTGGTTAAGCTAAATATAATTATACTTGAATTATTAATGAATAAAGTTATTCTTTTGGCCTTTTCATCACTTTGTGCATCTTCTTAAAAAAGACTCTCTATGATAAAGTCCTTAGAACTATTTAGACTAGACTAAAGAGGATTTGTCATTTAGTCCTCAAACATGTTCGCGACCAAATGACTCATTGTTACCTAGGACAACAATGTATCGAGTGAGGTCATTGTGTGCCATAAGTATTTGTTGTCCTCTTAACCAAGAAGTACGAAGATATTGTTATGGCTTGTAGGTGAAGTGTAGGGATACATTTTACTGAACGTGATCCAACTATGGAGCTCTCTACTATCAAGAGTTACTCCCAAAGGATATGGATATAAGTGTCTCTTAGATCTGAGATCACCATGGTGACTTACAAGCAACTCACTATAATTAGATACCAGACTACTTGAATTTCTAATTCAGTGATGGAAGGCTACTGGGTGCAGTCAAGTACTTTTGAAGTTGGTGTGTGTGTCAAGATGGGATTGATCCCTCCAAGTGTTGGAACAAGTGCATCAATGTATTTTAATTTAGCAAAATCTCGATTGGGATAGTCCATTCGATGGATACTGTAATTTGAAATACACTATAGATGATTCTTCAGGATTGATAGTTAAATCCTAGGTCATCTTTTAAGCATTGAGATCAAGGGGATGAATTATACGATAACCATATTCCACAGGTTTGTTGATGTTGCATTACAACAAATTTATCCTATCGGGACGTTGGGTACCATTGCTAGATGGTCACATCGATTGGTATAGAAAATTAATTTTTATGCTATTGACTTAGGATTCGAACCTATGGGGTCACACACATAAGGAGTTCCTTCTTGATCTGATGGCTGATCATGAGTCTTGAAGACCTAGGACTCTATGGTCAAGAGTCGCACTGGATTGGGACTCTAAGACCAGAAGTCCCACTAGACTGAAACTCTATCTTTATGAGTTTCACTAGATTGGGACTCAGAGTTCTACTTGTCTAAAACTCTTTAATCAAGAGTCCCACTGATCTGCAACTCTATGATCGCGAGTTCTATTCATTTGGGACACTACGGTCAAGAGTTCCACTAGATTGGGACTCTTCATGAGTTTCAAGTTGATGGGACTCTGTTGCTCAGACATCCATCCAATTAGAACTCTCTATTTATTATAGGATTAATTAGTAATTTGATTACTAATTAGCTTAATTTAATTGAGCAATGAAGATTCAATCAAGTTCGATTGAATTGGATTCGATTGGGTTTGACCCGATCAGGTCGTAAAATGACCTAATCGCTATGGAAGATTTGATCTTGATTTGATCAGAAGGTGGATGTAATTAATTTTTAATTTGATTAAAAATTAATTAGATTAAATTAAACCTAATTTAGTTGGGTTTAACCTAGTTTAATTGGTTTAAATTAACTAATTTAGATGAAACCACTTTGGACCAAGATAAATGAGATTTGAATTTAAATTCTCCCTAGTGCCCACCATATTTGAATATTCCACCTTGACCCATGCCCCATCTATTTTCTACATAAGCTTTTCTCATGCAAATGAGAGGATATCTGCATCCCTTCTCATCTACCTTTGACTTGGTCCAAAGGTTGGACCAATTCAAAGCATGTTGAATTTTGAATTCAACTTGATTTGTTTGAAACGAATCCTCCCTCTCATCCTTATCTCTATGCCTCACTTTTGTTTTGGCATATTTTTTTTTTGGAGAAACCAAAATGTGTGCACGTAGAAGAAGAGTCCTTCTGTGTGTTAAACACATGGAAGGGGCATTGGATAAGGATAAGAGGCTCACTTGATTTTTGAAATCAAGTGAGTGGTTAAAACCTCCTAACCACTCTCCCTTATCTTTTCCATGCGATTTCCCCTCCGATTCATGCACATTAATAGGTGATTTTTTTTGTGTGTGTGTGGAGAGAAGGAAGGCTACATGAGAAGGAGCGTGGGGTGCATTTCTTAGAAAGAGAAAAGGTGGGTGCACTTTCCTGGGGCATGAGAAATTCCAGCATGAGAGGAAAGTTCTCTTGCGCCCATACTTCCTCTCATGCCATCTTTTATTTTTCATTCTTCACTTGCCCAATTAAAAATTATTTTGAAAGTTGGTGAATGGTAGGAGATTCTCTCATCGATCTATGAAAATTTGTTTCACAAAAAAATTCTTCTGAGAGAAGGCATGAGAGTGTTTTTGGTGCGTCAAAGTTTTTTTTTGGGTGAGTGAAACCCTAGAACTGGGTTTTTAGGTTCGGATGGAGAGATCGAGTGTTGCGAGCATCAGATCACCATCAAGCTTTGTACACCATCTCATCATCCTCCAACAAATAAGTTCTAATTTTTTGGATTATCCAAAAAATTAGAAAGTGGATGATTGATCGGATCGATCATGGTTAGTTGTTGAAGGCCCCGTGGAGGAGCTGGCACTCCAATGGAGTTGATCGAGATCAAGAGCCTAGTATGGACCAACCGTAAAGATCGAACACATGTGTGGCTATGTTGTGATACTAGAACAATATCCAGTGGATTCAGATTGTGGTGATCAGCCATCGACAAAAAGATATTATGTTCTAAATAGATAGATGTAGTAAAGAGTTTGCTGCATAGTTTTATTTTTTAGATCTATATGAATGCATGCATTTTATGTTTAGATCCTTGGTGTAGGACTTAATATTCTGATATGATCCATAATTAATTAATTATCTACTATATTTTAGCTATTTTCTAAAAAAAAATTTCAAAAGTAGTACTATAAACTCTACACTGCTTCCTTCAAGGCATCCAAGAATTGGACGCCCCATAGGATTCTTTACTATCCTCCTAAAAACTAGGTTTTGACCTAGTCAAAGGAGGTTGCTAGGGGATGCCTCATTCCATGTTTTTTTAGCATAAACAATTTAGGGATTTTCCATGATAAAACCAGAAGGAAAAGGAGAGCTGGCATGGGGATTATGGGAACCTAGTTCTTTGGAGAAAAAGTCTTCAGACATGAATGGTTCATGTCTTGATGAAGACAAAGGTAAGAAAGAATGTCTTCTCTTATAGTTTTCTTTCAAAGTTTATTTTCTCATTATTTTCTTTAAGATCTTTATATAATAAAAATCTAAGTGATAGAGAGGAAGAGGATGTGGGATCTATGCTCCAAGATGTTAGGGCATGGTGATCATTTTTGAACATGATTTGATCATGTCCTGATAAGAGAAGAAAAAGAGAAGAAGGTCTTAGCTTAGGATTTCTTTAAGAACCCTTCTTCTCCATATTTTTGTGAGATTTTTCTATGAGAAAAATTAGAGAGTATAAGATCTAAAAACATGAGAAAAATCTAGAGATGAAGGTATCATCTTGTCCTAGCATAGCAATGTTTTTAGGACATAAATCATTGATGTCCTGAAAGACAAGATTTGACTTCTCATAGGGCCTTTTTGTCATATATTTTATTTTTGATTTTAGAAAGGTCCAAGGGTTGGACTTCTTTTTTATTCCTCCTCTTATTCTTCATCTCGTGGAGTATCTAAGAGATCAGAAGAATAAATTTTAGATTAACCATCAGGAGAGATCCATGGGAAGCTAACACTTTGAGCGGATCTTCATTCGATGAACCTCCAATTTTGTTATCGCCTTGTGTGGACTTTTGATAGAGGCTAGATGTATGTATGGCTCTAAAGGCAACAAGAAGAATCAATCATAGAGTTCTCAACCCACATGAATGCAAGGGATTTGATCTCTTCTCTCACCTAGATGTTATCTAGGGTTTAGATCTATAACTATTTTAGATCTAGGATATTGATTTGATCAAAACCAAAATATTTTATTTTTAGATTTATGCATGCATTATGACATGTTATCCATCCTAGATGTAGGGTTTAGTAAATAGATTATATACTTTTATAGATTAAATAGTTTAATCTACATCTTCTACTATGTTATATTTCGAAAAAGTTTTGAAATTCAAGCATGAAACCTTGCATATTTTTCATCAGTGGTATCAGAGCATCTTTGTTCTTTTATAACATGATCATGTTTGCATTAAGATAAATTTAAAAATAAAATTTTAAAGATCATATATACTGATTATAAGATTATCCTGCTGTAAGGTTTATCTCTTGCAGTAGAGAAGTTGTCCTAGTATATGCTAATCTATTCTTAAATCATGAATAAGTTAGATATAATCTAAATAATTTTATAATTTATTTTTTTAATTTTAAATCAAAAATTATGTAGATATTAGATCTACTTTAGATTATTTAGATTAGATCTAAATAATCTTGGGTCGAACATACTGATTATAAGGTTGTCTGACTGTAAGGTACCCCTTATAGTGGAGAGGTTGTCCTAGTATGTGGTGACCTGAATAAATCATAAATATATTAGATGAGATCTAAAGTAATTTATAATTTATTTTTTAAATTTTAAATATAAATTTAAAAGATTTATGATCTGATTCATATGATATGTTTTATATTTAGATCTAGATCCTCTTATTGCATATGTTGATATATAGTTTTTATTTTGAATCTTGAATGTATATGTATGACATATTTATTTTGTAGAATTTAAATTAAGAATTTACATTCTATAAAATTTTAGGTTCAAAATCCTAGGATATGATCGAAATATTAAAATAAATTAGATCTAAAATCATATATTGAATATGATTCAATGTAAACTATTTATAATTTGAAAATATTTTGAATGATTAAATCAAAAATTAGTTTTGAGTTTCCATAAACCTAAACCCATTTGCTTTGGACTTAATTGAGAATTAAATGATTATTTAGGATCTAGGTTTATGATTTAAAGATCCTATGATAATTTTATAAAACATGGGTTAATCGATAATGGGGGAGCTTTGATCAGGTCCTTAATTGGGTTAGACCTAGGGTTAGATTAAATATGAACAAAGTTAAGAAATTGATCAAACTTAATTAATAGTTAATTAGGATTAGGTCATTTCTATAGATCAATTCAATAGTTATAGTTGATCAAAGTCCATACATCTAATAAATGAATACTGATCATGGCTCAGTAGTCAAGTCTGAGTCTTTAGGCAAACCGAATCAAAATTGATAAATCGATTGATATCTAAGGTAAGTCTGACATTCTTAGATCAATGATTTTTAATTGATAGCTCACTTACCTGGCTATTTCTGATGGTGTCTAAGGTAAGCCTTGGCAGACCCTCCTACTGATTTCACTTATTTGGCCAATGCAATTAATCAAGTCTTGATTAGATTGCTCATTGATTCATGCTAACCCATGTCACGTAGAAAATCGGTAAGATTGATTTTATTCAGTGAGACTGATATAGGTGCCCATGGACCGATATTGATCCTAGTCCTTGTCAAACACTTGAGATGTCAGTGGGAGGACTTGACTTGGTGAAGTCAGAGGGATCAAATTGGTTCATATTCTTTCTATCCTTAAATCATAAATAATTTTAAAATCTTTAAAATTAATAGATCCTTAAAATGGCAATATTATGGGGCTAACTGAGTCATAGCCTCCCATTAAGTTAGCCTCCCATTAAGTTAGATGATACTGGTGAAGGAACCAGATCTAGGGTTTTACAAGTAAATCTTGAAACTTTTTCATGATCTTATAATGGAAGACTTAAATAAATCTAAAATTTATTTAAATAATCATGTAAATATCTAGATCTCAGATATATTACATGATCAGGATATGATAATAAATTAAAAATTAAAATTAAATAAGAAAGAAAAAATGTTGATCAAATCAACCTAGATCTATACTACATCAAATGCAAGTATAAAGTTTATAGATTAGATCTATTACTTGAGTAAGTTTAGACGTTCTAACTTGCTGATTCAGGCTTGAGGATAAAGTCATGAGCTGCACATGCATCTGATTTCTAGGAGTCGTCTACATGAGCCTATGATCTCTGATCTGAAGTCTGATGCATGAAATCAGCACAGCATGCTAGTACTGTGCTGATCCTTCTTCGATGGTCAATACGATGCTCCCTTCTTTGAAATTTAGACTTTCCAAAATATGAAAAGTAAGATGAGAGTTTGCTGATCTGAGGCTCTCTCAAGAAAACTCAAAAGAAAGGAGAAGAGATTGAAAATAAAATAGCCCTAGAAGAAGACCCTCTTCTTCTTCTCTTTTCTCTCACCTAGACACATAGTTTGGTGCCTATGGAACCCCCATGCTCAAGGACCCTCTTCCACTAATTTTTGCACACCCTAAATATCTCCTAAATCTCTATATTTCATAAAAAATTAAGAATAAAATTTTTTCAATAAATAGATAAAAAGAAGAGTCCAAACTAGGTCAAATTTCTAGACTAGAAATATCCAAATATGAGAGTTGTTAGGGCGCCCAACTCTTAGGCACCTGCTCCACAATTTTTGACATGGACCAGCAAGGGAGGGTGCACAAAAAAATAGATTATTTTCATAAAATAAGAGAAGAATTAATTAAAAAATGGTGTGGCACTTATGGGAAGATGTTTTGGTCAATAAGGATTTTATCTCATAGAAGCCTAAGCAAAACCAATTACTCCTTTGACTTGGTCTTCCGCCTAACTTCCAAATATGACTTGGAGGGAGAGAGAGGGGGCATAAAAATCAGGAAGAAAAAAGATTTTCCAAGAATAATACCTAAAAAATAGGTATGGAGGGCGTTGGGACCAAGGTGGCGCAAGGAGATAGGGAGTCCTAGTCACACTAGGACTCTTATTTTGACTTGGTCAAACAAAATCTTTTAACCAAATAAAATCAAGATTAAACCAACCCAATTAAATAAAATACTAATCTATTTAATAAATTAATTAAATTATATTAAATTAAATTTAATTATAATATATTTTTTAATCAAATTAGAAAATTAGATTAATCCAAGTACTAGTTAGACTAGGACTAGTTCTTCCTTGCACTTGGCTTATCTAATAAACCAATTAGACTTGATCCAATCAAGCCCAAACCAAATCTAATTAAGTTATATTTAATTAAACATAATCTCAGCCTATTGGCTTAATCAAATTAAGCTAATTAGCAATCTAATTACTAATCGATCCTCCTACAATACTTGCACTAGGTTAAACACTAATCATATTGATTATTTAATCAGAGAACAATTCTTAATCATTGATCAACCATCCGATCAAATCGTAAGCTCTAATGTGTGTGACCACACATGTCCGAACCTAAGTCAGTAGCATAGGAACAAATTTTTCTACCAATCGAAGTGACCATCTAGCAATGATACCCGATGACCGGATAAGTTGAAGGTGTATAACACCATTCTTAGAACCCATGTGGATATAGTTTCCATATAATTCATCCTCTTGACAAAAATGCTCGTAGGACACTGATAAGTGGTAGAAATATACTAATAAAAGTATTAAATTATAAAATAAATTAATCTATTTCTTTAGAAATTGATACTTTTATTTATCTTATATAGGAAAGAAGGCCACCAATATGAAGATTTTATTTTTCTAATTCAGATAAAATAAATTTCAAGCAAAATGGACTTCAAATGAGCCCAAAATTAAATTTTTTAAAAAAAAAAAACCCGGTCTGGTTCAAATCGGTTCAGAAAATTGGCTTAACAGACCGTCCAGCTTGACTGCATTAGCAGACGGACCCGCTGATGTAGTGTTGACGATAGGCTGACGTCAGCATTTTTTGCGGCGCACGATGGACTGACTTGAGGGTATTTCGAGAATTTCATATGAAGAAGTGCACTTCAATTGATCGAAGAATGCAGCGATCCATGCAACACCGGGCTCGCGCATGGTTTACAAATGATAATTTAGAAATTTTGTTTGATCCGACGGACGCTTTTCATTGGGATTTGATCCGACGGCCGACATGCATGCGCTGACGAATGGCATTTGTAGCTCTCGGTCGAGATCCAACGGTTGAGATTCATCCCGACATTAAACTAAAAATCAGAAGCCTTCTTTATGCATGATCGAACGGCCCAGATTCAATCCAACGATTGATCCTATGGCCGACATGAATTCTAACTTGATCTAGGATATTTTAAAGGGTTTTTAAATAATTTTTGGACCATTTGATCAACATCTAACGGTCAGAATCATCTAGATCCTAATTTGAGTTATTTTGGGAGTCTTAAACCTAATTTTCAAGTATTTAAAAAAAAAATCAATCTTTGGGCTATAAAACCTGCTGTTGTCGTAGAAAAAAAAGAAGAAGAGAGTGAGAAAAAAAAAAGAGAAAAAGGAAGAGAGTCAGAGAAATAAAAAACAAGAAGAAGAGGAAGAGAGGAGAGAGGTAGAAAAAGAAGAGAGATTTGTGAGAGAAAGAAAAGGATTTTTAATTTTTTTTCTTTCGATAATTAGAATATTGATCAAGAAGCTTCTTCTTCTTCATCAAGTTCTCCACACCAAGTGTGGCAGACAATCAATTTTAGCAATCAAACAGTCTAATTTCTTTATACTTTTTATTTTATTTACTATTTTTAAACTTGTTATCATAAACTAAATTTCCTTTTACTAAGGCTAAGGTGTAGCCACTCTTTTGATGCAATATTTAGTGTGATTTATTTTTAATTCTAAATTTTATTCGTAAGAAGTATATAAATCTGATCTTAATGCTTTTAGATTACTGGCCATCTTCTAATTGATCTGATGAATATAGATGTTACGGACCAAGTACGTCTATTTTATTGCTTCTTGATTATATACTTTGTATTATGAATCAAATTAGAATTCATATGCATGCAGGAATTTTAGTGCGCTTTGGACGCAGCGTATTTTAATTAGAGGGTTTCACAAAACTTAATGCATTAATATTTATTTAAATTACACCTGGACCAAAGGATAATTAATAAATATTAATAGTTTTGCTATGCCTGGACCAAAGGATAGTGAATAAATTAGGAGACTCCACCGTCACATGAAATAAAATTAATCTAATAATCTGAATATTGTATTGACTGAGTTGGTGAACCGATTGCCTTAGTAACCCATTGCTCTTAAGTTTAAAATCCTAATAATTACACTCTCTCTATTTTCTTAAAATTTTTAATTATTTTTTATTTTATTCTTTAATTTCTTATTCTCATAAATCGATCTTCTAAATAAAGCATAGGAAAGAGCTTTTCAGTACTTATTTTTCAATCCTCTAGGGATGATACTCTACTCATTCACTTTATTACTTGATCGACTGGTGCACTTGCCATAGCTATAAATTAGCATGCATCAAGTTTTTGGCATCGTTGCCGGAGGATTGTGTCTAAAATAATATTAAAATTTTGATCCTAGCTTTACTTTAGAAATTTTATTTTTAATTTTTATTATTTTTAAAAAAAATTTTTTAGTGCATGACACGTACTGGACATAGTAACTTACTACCTTTAGATCCAAGAAATTGAAAGGACCATTAGAAGACTACAACAAGAAAGAAACATGGCAGCTGAAGATCCTAACGACATCAATCTAGGATTGGATATGGCGATCTGAAGGACAGCATGAAGCTATTCGACCAGTACATCATCCATTAAATGATTACATCACACCATCTGTAGCCGATGCAGCTTCGAGCATCAGGAGACCGCCTGTACGAGCAAACAACTTCGAAATAAAATCGACGATGATCCAGATGATTCAATCAACTGTCCAATTCAGTGGACACGTGCATGATGATCCGAATGCCCATATTTCTAATTTTCTTGAACTTTGTGATACTTTTAAAATTAATGGGGTGTCGGATGATGCTATTAGATTAAGGTTATTTTCTTTCTCTTTATGGACAAAGCTAAGAGTTGGCTTCATTCTCTTCTTGCAGGTTCTATCACAACTTGGGATGTCCTAATCCAAAAATTCTTAGCCAAGTACTTTCCACCTTCCAAGACTGCCAAGATGCGCAACGATATCACTTCTTTTATGCAGATGGACATGGAGACACTATATGAGGCTTGGGAGCATTTCAAGAACTGCTGAGGAGATGTCCACATCATCAACTACCCGTATGGCTTCAGGTACAAACTTTCTATAATGGTTTATCTCCTACTAATCATTCTATGATTGATGCAGCAGCAGGAGGAACCATTAATCAAAAAATGGAGGAAGAAGCCTTCGATCTGATCGATGAGATGGCATCAAATAGCTATCAATGGCAGACAGAATGCATGATGCCAAAAAGACTAGCAGCTGTGCAGGGAGTAGATTGCGTGCCAACCTTACTAGCTGAAATTGCAGCCCTTAGAGCCGAAGTCAACAACTTAAAGGGAACAGCTATGCATGTTCAGAGCATTACTTGTGACCTATGTGGAGGAGGACACGATACGAGCAATTGCCAGACAGGTAATCCTTTTGCTAAAACAACTGATACAGCTAATTATATTGGTAATTTTTTCAGGCCGCAACAAAACAATCCCTACTCCAACACATACAATCAAGGGTGGAGGCAGCACCCAAATTTCTCATGGAGCAATCAAAATGCAGCACAACAGCCACCCCCGGGATTCCAAGTACCTGAAAAGAAGTCCAACATGGAAGAGCTGATGGTCAAATTTATGCAAAACCAAGAAGCAACTATAAAAAATTTGGAAGCCAAACTTAGGCAGGACCAAAGCAGCAGCAATTCGAAACTTGGAGATGCAAATAGGTCAAATGGCTAAGATAATCTCCGAGAGACCTCAAGGATCCTTGCCCAGCAACACGGAGACCAATCCAAGGGAGCAAGTCAATGCTATCACCCTAAGAAGTGGTACAAAGCTGGAGGAGCCACATCAGAAGAAAGAGACTGAAGAGCCAACTACAAATAAGGAACCATCAACTAAAATTCATCAGTCACCAAAACAACCAGCAGATGGATGGTCTCCAGGTATACGGTTTGCTGATCCAAATGTGAAGCCCTACGTGCCGCCACTACCATTCCCAGAGAGACAAATACAGCATCCAGATAAGAAATTTTCTAACTTTTTCAAAATTTTAAAGAATTTACATATTAATATTCCTTTTGTAGATGCTATTACTCAAATGCCCAGGTATGCCAAGTTTCTCAAAGAAATCCTAACAAATAAGAAAAAGCTGAAGGAGCATGAGAGAATAAATTTGAATGAAGAATGCTCAGCAATACTTCAAAATAAATTACCACAGAAGCTAAAAGATCCAGGAGGGAGTTTTACTATCCCCTGCATTATTGGTGATTGTAGTTTTGATAAAGTTTTATGTGATTTAGGAGCAAGCATTAATCTCATGCCTTTTTCTATTTTCAGGAAGCTGGGTCTAGGAGAACCAAAGCCTACCACTATTACTCTTCAATTAGCCGATAGATCCATTAAATATCCAAGAGGTATAGTGGAGGATGTCTTGGTAAAGGTAAACAAGTTTATTTTTCCTATTGATTTTATTGTTCTTGATATGAAAGAAGATTATGATGTACCCCTTATTTTAGGGAAGACCCTTTTTAGCTACTGGAGGAGCTTTAATAGATGTTCAACAAGAAAAATTAATTCTTAGAGTCCAAGATGAACAAGTTACTTTTAATGTTTTCAAAGATACTAAACATCCTGATGATAATCAAACTTATTTTCTAATTGATATTATTGACAATTCAGTATATGAGAATTCTATAGAAAATAGGTTTGAGACTATAAAAGCTAGCAATGTCAAATTGAAAGAGGATTCGATCAAACATGAAAGTATTCAATTGAAGTGGCACCAGATTGATCCACTTTAGAACTCAAAGAAAGTCAAGCTGAAGACTATAAATCAGAACTACTAGATAGGTTGTTTCTTTTCTTTTTAGTTTTGATCATTTTTTTTTTTATTTTTTAGTAATTTATTTGTTGCTCTTTTACTGCTTTGGTGTGTATTTTTAATTTTGCAGAGAAAAATCAATGAGAGCTCAAGCAAAATTTCAAAGCTCCAAAGAACCAGACTGAACCAAATCAGGTGTATTCCTTCCTATCCTTTGTTGCATCATTTATTTTTTCTTTCTCCTTTAAGATAATGTAAAAAAAAAAAAAAAAAAAAAAATCATGTGTCAAGAAGAAAATCTTGAGCAAGATAGACTGGACAAGTGATAAAAGATAGAATTATTTGCTAATGAATGTAATGAGTTAAAGAAGTAGATTAGTTGGTCAACTTTTAGCAGCCTACTTAGGTCATTAAAAGACTATTAGCACTTCTAATTGCACATGCACACTAACAAGGCAAAGTAGGTATTGATTATAAGGCCAACTGAGGATTCAATTATCACTAAAAATTGATAATTAATATACATTCTAATCAAAAAAACTTGAATTTAAGGAAAAGAGCTACCTGCCTAAAAATAAAGTGCAAAAGATAGAGTATATGTGGATTGCCCAAAGCCTAGTAACTGGATCTCTGCACCTAGGTCAAGTGTGAAAATTCACGTAAAATGGTGAAGGAAAGGCCAGGATGCTCAGCACAGCAAAAAAAAAAAAGGGGGGTAGTGTGAAAGCTACCTTAATTCATGAGTATAAAATTGAGAATGTATAGAAAATTGACCAAAATAGGTGATAAGAGAGGATACTTTTGTTCTTTTAATTTAATACTGAAATGCTAAAGTTAGTCATCACGAACACAAGTGCTATAGATCTTTGATGTACTCTAAGAAAGTTTTTAATTGTACTGACTGAAAAATTTGCTTCTGAAGCTCAATGCTTAGTTAGCAGTATTTTCTAAACTTTTTGACCTTTAATCCTAGATTTTATCTTTGTGATGGATAATCTTATTGAAACATGATATTAAATAAAATATTGCTAAGGGACTAGCAATGACTAAGTTGGGGGGTGTGATAAGTGGTAAAAAAATACTAATAAAAGTATTAAATTATAAAATAAGTTAATCTATTTCTTTAGAAACTGAAACTTTTATTAATCTTATGTAGGAAAGAAGGCCACCAATATGAAGATCTTATTTTTCTGGTTTAGATGAAACAAATTTCTGGCAAAATGGACTTCAAACGAGCCTGAAATTGAATTTCAAAAAAAAAAAATTGGTTTGGTTCAAATCGGTTTAGAAAATTGGCTCAGCAGACCGCCTAGCTCGACCGCATTAGCAAACTGATCCGCTGATGCAGCACTAACGGCAGACTCACGTTAGCATTTTTTGCGGCGCACGATGGATCGACTGAGGGCATTTTGGAAATTTTACATAAAGAAGCACACTCCGATTGGCTGAAGAATGCCACAATCCATGCAACACTGATCTCGTGCATGGTCTACAAAGGGTAATTTGAGAATTTTATTTGATCCGATGGGCACCTTTCACTGGGATTTGATTGGACTGCCGGCACGCATGCGCTAACGAATGGCATCCACAGCTCCTGCTCAAGATCCAACGGCTGAGATTCATCCCGATGTTAAACTAAAGATCAGAAGCCTTCTTTATGCACGATCGGATGGCCCGGATTCAATCCAACGATTGATCCAAAGGCTAGCATGAATTTCGACTTGATCTAGGATATTTTAAAGGGTTTTTAAGTGATTTTTGGACCATTTGATCAACATCTAACGGTCAGAATCATCCAGATCCTAATTTGAGTTGTTTTAGGGGTCTTAAACCTAATTTTCAAGGATTTCAAAAAAAAAAAATCGATCTTTGGGCTATAAAACCTACTATTGCCATAGAAAAAAAAGAAGAAGAGAGTGAGAAAAAAAAAGGGAAAAAGGGAGAGAGTCAGAGAAATAAAAAAAAAAAAGAGAGAAAAGAGAGAGAGAGGAGAGAGGTAGAAAAAGAAGAGAGATTTGTGAGAGAAAGAAAAGGATTTTTAATTTTTTTCCTTCCGACAATTAGAATATTGATCAAGAAGCTTCTTCTTCTTTACCAAGTTCTCCACACCAAGAGCGACGGACAATCAATTTCAGCAATCAAACAGTCTAATTTCTTTATACTTTTTATTTTATTTGCTTTTTTTGAACTTGTTATCATGAACTAAATTTTCTTTTACTAAGGCTAAGGTGTAGCCACTCTTTTGATGCAATATTCAGTGTGATTTATTTTTAGTTTTAAATTTTATTCATGAGGAGTATATAAATCTGATCTTAATGCTTTTAGATTACTGGCCATCTTCTAATTGATCTGATGAACATAGATGTTACGGACCAAGTACATCTATGTTATTGCTTCTTGATTATATACCTTGTATTATGAATCAAATTAGAATTCATATGCATGCAGGAATTTTAGTGCACTTTGGATGCAGCGTATTTTAATTAGAGGGTTTCACAAAACTTAATGCATTAATATTTATTTAAATTACACCTGGACCAAAGGATAATTAATAAATATTGATAGTTTTGCTATGCCTGGACCAAAAGGTAGTGAATAAATTAGGAGACTCCACCGTCACATGAAATAAAATTAATCTAGTAACCGGAATATTGTATTGACTGAGTTGGTGAACCAATAGCCATAGTAATATATTGCTCTTAAGTTTAAAACCCTAATAATTACACTCTCTCTATTTTCTTAAAATTTTTAATTATTTCTTTATTTTGTTCTTTAATTCCTTATTCTCATAAATTGGTCTTCTAAATAAAGCATAGGAAAGAGCTTTTTTGTACTTATTTTCCAATCCTCTAAGGATGATGGTCTACTTATTCACTTTATTACTTGATCGACTGGTGCACTTGCCATAGCTATAAATTAGCATGCATCAGACACCTCAGAGTTAAACTGTCAACTCTGATCAGGTTGTCCATATTGTATTTCAAAATATCAAATCCATCTGATGGATTATCCTGGCCAAGGCTTTGCTAGATTGAAATACAGTGATGCATTATTCTTCAACTCTTGAAGTGGTCAATCCCATCTTGATCACACTCTGACTTTCCAAGTACTTGACTGTGCCCAGAAGCCTTTCATTGCTGAATTAAAAATTTAGTTAGTCCAACACCAAAGCACAGTGAGTTGCTTGTAAGTCACTGAGGTGATCTCAGATCTAAGGAATACTTATACCAATATCCCATCAGAGACATTCTCGACAATAGAATGCTCTGAAGTTGATCATGTTCAATGATGATTGTTGGGGATAAACTCCACTCCCACCGAAGTCCAGTCTGATGCTTAGCCTAATATAACTGATAATCATATAAGAGCTTCAATCAGAAATTCTTCCTCTTGGGACTCCTCCAGTAGTCAAACTCCTTTCGACCTTCTCCTTCAGTCGGACTCCTCCAGCAGCCGAACTCCTTCTAGACTCCTTCAGTAGTTGATCCTTTTGGACTACACTAGTAGTCAATCTTCTTTCGGACTTTTCATTCAGCCGAACTACTTTCAGACTTCTCCTCCGATCCGACTTCTCATCAGTCAGACTCCTTCCAGACTTCTCCTTCGATCGGACTTCTCCATCAGTCAAGCCCCTTTCGGACTTCTCCTTCGATTGGACTTCTCAATGAATCAAACTCCTTTCGAACTTCTCCATTAGTCGGACTCCTTCTGGACTACTCCATCAGTCGAACTTCATCCAGATTCCTCCAGTGGATTACTTTCAGATTTTAACTAACATTTCTTCTGGATGATCCCCTCTAGCAACATTTTCTTTAGAAGTCCGAACTTCTCTAAAATTGATATATGTCAAAGCTCTTCACCAACCAATGCCTGCTTCCACCAAACTTTGACTATTAAATGTCAACGAACGGATAAATCATAACAATGGACACCTCTCTCTATAACAAACTCCACATGGCCCCGAGCGGCCCACTATCGGACGGTTATGACTGTCACTATCAGTCAGCTATAGATGATACCTCTTTTTGTAACAAACTACATGCGGCCTCGAGCGGCCCCGGGGGGCCGCTATCGGATGATTATGGCTATCACTATCTATGTGCTACAGATGACACCTCTCTCCGTAATAAACTTCACGTGGTCCTAAGCGGCCAACTACCAGACGGTTATGGCTGTCACTATCAGTCTACTATAGGCTCCATCTATAAAATGGGATCCTCCAGATATATTTTCTCTGAGCTCTCTTCTTTCTTCCAAAACTCTACTGAATTCTTTTCTAAGCACTCCATTCTGTTGGCTAGAAGAGCTCACTTGATCATCAGAGGATCCTCCCAGAACCACCACCACCAACTTCGGATGGGACATTGTTTTACAGGTTACCGATGGTGACCTCTTCTTTCTCAACTCCAATTTGATTCGGCATCAACCAGATTCTGCACTAACAGGATTGGTGCTAGAGGAAGGGCCCCATTTGTACACCCTTATTCTTAAAGGAGTGCTCAATCGATCCTGTGAATCTTCTTCTTTAAGGTTCATCTCCATCCTCTCCCTCAATCCAAAGAAGGTGACTACCCGAAGATCTACTGCTTCTGCCATCAGATCTGAGCCAGATCCATCCATTTCTGCTCAATCACTGATGCTTCAACCTCCTCCTCCATCAGTAGCTATGATAGATCCAAAGCAGTTTAACCTACTAATGTAGTGGATTCACGGCCTCACCAAAATGGTGCAGGCCATGCAGTAACCCCCGATGGTGGTTCCACTAGAAAATCCACCATCGGAATGTTAGGAATCGATTCTAAGGAGGAGCACTTGTGCTAGCATACCCATCACCCCTGAGAAGATGAAATAGAGAGTAGAGGATCCTTGTTCGGATCATGATGTTTCTCTAGAAGAGACCTTTCCCATCTACAGTCAGAAGCCTTCCAAGATCTACAACTGAGATGATGTCATTGATCAAAAACTATGAGAGATGGACCGATAGATTGAGGAACTTCACCACGTTGCCCTGGCTCACCATGACAACGTCTGCACCGATCCCCCTTTCTCTCCCCAAATTATGCAAGAGTCCATTTTGTCAAACTTCAAGCTTCTCCTATTTGAAAGTTACGATGGAATCTCTAATCTGATCGATCACCTAGAGGCCTTCCGAATCATGATTCTGCTCCATGGTGCACCAAATGCCATCTTATGCCAAGCTTTTCCATCTACCTTGAAGGAAGCAGTAAGAAATTGCTACTCGACATTGAAGCCAGGTACGATCTTTTTCTTTAACCAGATAAGCCATTAGTTTGTGGCTCATTTCGTTAGCAGCCAACGTCCCCATCGAGGTTCGAATTTTTTGATGAATATCAAGCAGAAGGAGGAAAAATCTATTCGAGCTTATGTCATCTGGTTTAATGCTACTGCATTGGAGGTTCGAAACCTAGACCAGTCTATTGCAATGGCCACACTCAAGGATGGCCTTCAGAAGAATGATATGTTGTTCTGCCTGAAGAAGAAGTACCCTAAAAATTTTGCTGATCTACTATCTCGAGCTGAAGGATATGCCTAAGCGGAAGAAGCCATCAAGTTGAAGGATGAGGAAGTAGTAGGAGAGCGACAGGCGGGTGAGTCTAAAAGATCCGCTAGTGATGGAGGGCTGAATGATGTTCGGCCATGCTCACAGAATCCCACCAAGCGTAAGCGAGCCCGAACTCCTTGAGCTTATCATCAAAGAAATCCCGATAGAAGGGTGCGAAAAAGTTCTCCCCCCAGAAGGTTCCACAACTATGCCCTTCTTAATGTTCTTAAAACTCAAGTTTTGATGGAAATTAAGAATTAGCTACCAAGATCAGAATAATTAAGATCTTCCCCAAACAAGTGCAATCGAAGCAAGTACTATTTGTATCATCATGATCACAGTCACGATACTGAGGAATGCTTTCAGTTTCGGAGCAAAATTGAAGAACTGGTCAGGCTGGGTCATTTGGGTTGATTCCTACGATATCGATTCGAGAGGAAAGGAGAGCAACCAAGGGCTCTTTCACAATCGGGGGAGACCCATGGGGAGGGGTCTCAAGGAAACCAATCCTTGCAAGGAAGCATCAGTACCATGGTCGGGGGACATCGACAAGAAAAGATATAAAGGAGCTTCATAATATCAACATCAAAATTTTGAAAACTTCCAATATCGTTAACCACTTTTAAATAAAGAATTCTTATTTCAAGATTCCTGTCTTTTGTGAACTATAATAGGAAAAGATTAAGCTAGACTTCTTTCTTAAACCAGATAGAGGGCTTCTAGTATAGAAGATAAGATCTCCTTCAACCTCGACTGGAGATAAGATCTCTCCCGAGCATCGACCTCAACAGAAGATTGGATCTTCCTCAATCTTGGCTGGAGATAAGATCTCCTCCAAGCTTCAACCTCAATAGGAGATAAGATCTCATTCAACATTGATTGGAGATATGATCTCCACCAAGCTTCAATCTCAATAAGAGATAAGATCTCCTTCAATCTTAATTGAAGATAAGATCCCCTCCGAGCTTCAACCTCAACAAAAGATAGGATCTCCTTCAACCACTACTTGAGATAAGATCTCCTCTGAGCTTCAACCTTGGCTAGAGATAAGATCTCCCTCTGAGCTTCAACCTCAATAGGAGATAAGATATCCTTCAACCTCAGCTGGAGATAAGATCTCCTCCGAGCTTCAACTTCAACAGAAGCTAGGATCTCCTTTGACCTCGGTTGGAGATAGGATCTCCTCCGAGCTTTAACCTCAATAAGAGATAAGATCTCCTTCAACCTTGACTGAAGATAAGATCTCCCCCGAGCTTCAATCTCGATTGGAGATAAGATCTCTCCCAAGCATTAACTGCAATAGGAGATATGATCTCCTTCAACCTTGGCTAGAGATAAGATCTCCCCGAGCTTCAATCACAAAATGAGATAAGATATCCTTCAACCTCAACTAGAGATAAGATCTTTCTCGAGCTTCAACCTCAACAGAAGATAAGATCTCCTTCATCCTCGGTTGGAGATAAGATCTTCCTCGAGCTTCAACCTCGTTGGAGATAAGATCTCCCTCGAGCTTCAACCTAAATAGTAGATAAGATCTTCTTCAACCTCGCTGGAGAATAAGATCTCCCCCAAGCTTTCAACCTTAATAGAAGATAAGATCTCCTCCAACCTCGGTTGGAGATAAGATCTCTCTCAAGCTTCAACTTCAATAGAAGATAGGATCTTCTTTAACCTCGATTGGAGATAGGATCTCCCCTGAGCTTTAACGTCAATAGGATATAAGATCTCCTTCGACCTCGATTGGAGATATGATCTCCTCCAAGCTTCAACCTCAGTTGGAGAATAAGATCTCTTCCGAGGTTCAACTTCAATAGTAGATAATATCTCCTTCAACCTTGGCTGGAGATAAGATATTTTCCGAGCTTTAACTTCAATAGGAGATAAGATCTTCTTCAACCTCGACTGAGATAAAGATCTTCCTCGAGCTTCAACCTTAATAGGAGATAAGGTCTTCTTCAATCTCAACTAGAGATAAGATCTCCCTCGAGCATCAACCTCAATAAATGATAGGATCTTCCCTCAATATCTACTGGAGATAAGATATTTCCGATCTTCAACCTCAATAGGAGATAAGATCTCTTCAACCTCGGTTAGAGATAAGATCTCCTCTGAGCTTCAATCTCAATAGGAGATAAGATCTCCTTTAACCTTAGCTGGAGATAAGATCTCCCTCGAGCTTCAACCTCAATAGAAGATAGGATCTCCTTCAGCCTCGATTGGATAAATCACCCCGAGCTTCACCTTCGGTTGGAGATAAGATCTCCCCCGAGCTTCAATCTCAATAGGAGATAAGATCTTCTTCAACCTCGGCAGGAGATAAAATCTCCCCAAGCTTCAACCTCAATAGAAGATAGGATCTCCTTCAACCTCGACTAGAGATAGGATCTCCCGAAGTTTCAACCTCAATAGGAGATAAGATCTTCTTCAACCTCGATTGGAGATAAGATCTCCCTCAAGCTTCAACCTCGGTTGGAGATAAAATCTCCCTTGAGCTTCAACCTCAATAGGAGAAATATCTTTTTCAATCTCATTTGGAGAAAAGATCTTCCCAAGCTTCAACTTCAATAGAAGATAGGATGTCCTTCAACCTCGGCTGGAGATAAGATCTCTCCTGAGCTTCAACCTCAATAGAAGATAATATCTCTTTCAACCTCGACTGGAGATAAGATCTCCTCCGAGCTTCCACTTCAATAGAAGATAAGATCTTCTTCAGCCTCGATTGGAGATAAGATCTATCCCATGCTTTAACTTCGAAAGAAGATAAGATCTCTCTCAATCTCAATAGAAGATAAGATCTTCTCGAGCTTCAACTTCAATAGAAGATAAGATCTTCCTCGAGATTCAACCTCAATGAGTGTAGAGCTCAGAAAAGAACTTCGATAGTCATCTTTTTTACTCTCCCTTCCTTCGAATTTCGAACTTGGAAGTAAGGAGACTATTGTTGGGGATAAACCCTACTTCCATTGAAGTCGAGTCCAATGCTTAGCCTAATATAACTGATAATCATATAAGAGCATCGATCAAAAATTCTTCCTCTTCTGACTCTTCTAGCAGTCGAACTCCTTTCGATCTTCTCCTTCAGTCAGACTCCTCCAATAGCTGAACTCCTTCCGAACTATGAAGAAAAATCCTAATTTTCTGGGTCAAGTTCGTTCAGGTCTGATTGGATCGAGAGGCATATTTCAAAAATTTTCCTCTCAGATCTAGATCAGATCAAGCACTTTTTAGATTTGATATTAGCATCTAACAAATAAGAAAATAAAACTAAATTAATTCTAAATTAATTTTACCTTGATCCTAGGTAATCTGATTACCCATTGATGATCCTGTGGAAGCTCTAAGGTTCTGGATCTAGCCATGCAAGCGCCTGACCTCTACCAATATCCACTCAAGTTGGATCTGAAGATCTTCTCCTTCTCTTTCTTTTTTCCAAAAATCAAATCTAGATCTGATTTGGAGGATCTTCAAAACACCTTCTGAAGATCAGCCATCACCTCTACAGCAGTGCTGCCTTCTTCCTTTATCGTTAGCTTTTTCTTGCCTGACTCACACTAATCTAAAGAACCCAACTTTCTTGGGCGAGGAGAGGAGAGAGAGGGCCAGATGTTGGCATGGAGAAGGAAGAGGGGCAGCCTTAGGGCATGGCTAGGAGAGAAGTTCTTCAAAAGTGGGCACAGATAGGGTCTATTTATAGACTCTACTGCGCCATGCAGTGCTGCATCACCCCGACCAATCACGTTGCTTCGTTCAATCAGATCTAAATCTGATTGATGGGATGAGAGACCCATGGATTCATCCTAAGCTGATGCCTAAGACTGATCAAAGTCTATAGGTGAGGGTCACCTAGTTTGAATCCAACAAGCAACCTGGAGTCCCATCCTTATGGGACTCCAGCATCCCTATCCATGGGCGCACGACATCCTAGGCGTGCACCCTCTTCTTTCCAATTTCTAGAGAGGGGACAAGCCCCTATCTGCTCTCCAATAAGTGTGTGACACATGGGAAGATGTCCAAGGGTCAAAGGTCAATGTTTTGATAAAAAATAGCAGGTGTTGTCTCAAATTTATCTCATAAATTAAGACAATCCTTTTCTGACTTGGACAAGCTCCAGTCAGACTAGTTAAAGGTACTTGAGTGAGCACAAACTTATTTGGCTCAATCGAGACAACTTTTAATGATAAGAAAAGGAGAATGTTAGGCTCAATCGTGTGCTAGCATGATTTTCTTGAACCTAATTGAATCTTATTCAAATCAACTGAACTGGATTAGTCCAATTGATGATATCCAGATCCGAACCTTTGTTGGTGTGACCCAGTTAGGTTCAGTTTAGTATGGTAATGGGATATGTCATGATCTCCATCACCGACATCATTGAAACTCCTTTCAATGAATCAGAACTTTTCTGATTCCGACAATTGGAATGATCGATCATTAAAATTATTCTAATTGCTTCCAAAATTCACCAGTGACACCTAGCAGCATATGGTGGCAACCCATCAAAACTGAAAATAGACCTCTTGGTGCAGCTACTTATGTGATTAGGTTCTTCTACCTTGAGCCCCGATCAGATTAGGGTTAAGGTGAACTCGTCAAACCCTAATTCCTATCATATGATTTAATCATTCGACTCAAGTCCAATGTGAGAACCTTAATAGAAACTCTTTCTATTATTTCACATTCTACCATGGCCATGGGATTATGGACTTGATTCTCATGATTATCATAGGGCCGCTGCTCATCCATCGAGGTAGATAGATTCCATCTTGGTGCAATCCAATTTCTACAATGAACATGCTATAGCCAACATACACCTCAAGATTTCGAATGGCTAGGAGACCGAGACATGGTGTAGTCAAACTATAACACCCTCAAGGTGAAGTGCCGAAGCACCTCAGATCAATGAACCAGACACACGACTGTAGCATCGAGTCAGTCATCGATGAGAAGGTTGACTTTCTTATGACTACTTGAGGTGGTTATGCTCAGTGCCCTCATTCTTTAACGAGTACCTATACTCTCGCCCCAGTGTCTCTGCACTATAGACTCAAGACTCATCTACTACAAAGAAGTGATTGTACACTAATCTTTTGGATCAATCATCATCCTCATGATGATCCTGCGGTCAGGAGCATTTTATAAGTTAATAATGAAAATTCTTGTCTTAAATTTTCAACTCTTGAAAATAAGAATTATCATTACCATTAACTCAAGGGATGTATCACAGACATTAAATACATATATGTGATAGACAATAATCCATTTTATTATTTATAGTCAAAATTATAATTTTGCCCTTAGAAGTATATTATAAGTGTCAGCCAATTCTGGCTTCTAGGGCACACATATCTAACAAACTCCCACTTGACCTAAAGCCAATTGGCTACAAATCTAAGTCCCATCTTCTTAAGGTGGGCTTCGATCTTCTGCTGGCCCAATGGCTTTATAAGCGGGTCTACCGCATTGTCTATAGAGTCGACTCTTTTGACCTCGACGTAACCCTTCTCGAGGTAATCACGGATGAGGTGGTATTGCCACTCGATGTGCTTGAATTTTTGATGAGACCTTGGCTCCTTAGCAAAGACTATGGTGCCATTGTTGTCGCAGTATAGAGGAATGGCATCTGATGGCATTACTACAATCTCTGTAGCAAATTTCTTGTACCAAAATGCCTCCATTGTAGCTTCTGATGCAGCGATGTATTCTGCTTCCATGGTGGAATCTGCTATCACTATTTTTTTGAAACTTTTCTATCTGACAGCTCCACCATTGCACAAAAATAGACTTCTAGATGTCGACTTTTGATCACTTACATCGGACATAAAGTTCGAATCTGTATACCCCTTGACTTGGAGTTCTCCATTGCCAAAGACCAACAACATATCCTTAGTTCTTCTCAAGTACTTAAGGATACATTTCACAGAAGTCCAGTGTTCTTCACCTGGATTTGACTGATATCTGCTTGTGACACTCACAGCATGGGCTATATCAGGTCGTGTACATAACATGGCATACATGAGGCTCCCTATTGCAGAAGCATAAGGGATCTTGCTCATGCATTCTATTTCCTCAGGTGTGCTAGGGCACATCTTCTTGGAAAGATGAATGCCATGTCTGAAGGGTATTAATCCCCTCTTAGAGTTTTCCATACTAAACCTCTTTAGTACTTTCTCTATGTACATCTTCTATGAAAGTCCTAGCATCCTATTCGGTCTATCTCTATAGACCTTAATTCCTAGAATAAAGGATGCTTCTCCTAGGTCTTTCATGGAGAATTCTTTAGATAACCATATTTTAACTGTGGTCAACATGGGAATATCATTTCCCAATAAGGAGGATGTCATCCACGTACAATACGAGGAAGACAACAGCGCTCCCACTGACCTTTTTGAAGACACATGGCTCCTCCTCATTTTTGATGAAACCAAACATTTTGATCACATCATTAAAATGAGTATTCCAGCTCCGAGATGCTTGCTTAAGTCCATATATGGATCTTTGCAGCTTGCAAACCTTGTGATCATCATCACTGGATGTGAAACCTAGCGGCTGTTCCATATAGATATCTTCCTCAAGATATCCATTTAAGAATGCCATTTTCACGTCCATTTGCCATATTTCATAATCGAAATAGGCTGCAACAGCAAGCAATGTGCGGATGGATTTTAGCATAGCTACTGGGAAAAGGTATCCTGATAGTCAATGCCTTCGCATTGACTATAACCTTTTGCCACTAATCTAGCCTTGAATGTCTCCACATTTCCATCTGCACCAATCTTTCTCTTGTAGATCCATTTACACCCAATAGGTACTATACCTTCTGGTGGATCTACCAAGGTCCAGACTTGGTTTGAGTGCATCGAGTCAATTTCTGACTTCATTGCCTCTAACCATTTCTCGGAGTCGATATCTGATATCGCCTCGTTATAGGTTTTGGGATCATCACCATGAACCCCATTACCTATGAGGAATATTTTCTCTACATCCTCTGAAATAGTACCTAAGTACCTTTCAGGGGGATGAAAAACCCTTTCGATCTACGAGGTGGAGGAGGTAGTGTATGGATTGGCTTCAACCTGATTTGGTTCCATTTGGTCCTTAGCTCGTTGCTCTTGTGAGACTTTCTCATCGAGCTTGATCTGCTTTCCAATGCCGCTATCTTGAATAAACTATTTTTCAAGAAAGATGGCATGTCGACTCACAATCACATTGTGATCTTCTGGAATGTAGAAATAATATCCTAATGACTCTTTAGGATATCCTATGAATCGAGCTCTAAAGGACCTAAAGTCTAACTTGTCCGCTTGTTGTCTTTTGACATGAGCCGGACAACCCCAAATTCTGAGATGACTCAGACTTGGTTTCTTACCATGCCATATCTCATACGGTGTGGTAGGAACGGTTTTAGAAGGAAACCCTATTCAGTAAGTATATTGCAGTTAACAAATAGTATCCCCAAAGAAAATCAGGGAGGTCTGTGAAGCTCATCATGGATCGGACCATATCTAATAGGGTCCGATTCCTCCATTCTGAAATCCCGTTGAGTTGAGGTGTTCCTGGTGGAGTCCATTGAGAGACTATGCCATTTTTCTTGAGATAGTCCTAGAAATTCCTGACTAAGGTATTCACCTCCTCGATCTGATCGAAGAACCTTAATGGATTTTTCAGTTTGCTTTTCTACTTCATGTCTGAATTCTTTGAACTTTTCAAAAGCTTCAGACTTGTGTCTCATAAGATACACATACCCATACCTAGATAAATCATCGATAAAGATTATGAAGTAGACAAAGTTGCCTCTAGCCGGCACATCAAATGGGCCGCACACATCAGTATGTACTAGGGCAAGAAGATCCGTGGCCCTTTCCCCATGTCCTACAAAAGGGAGTTTAGTCATTTTGCCATGAAGACAAGGATTCACAAATTGGATATGACTCGAGAAGTCAATGGACTCAATAGCCCAATTTTCTCCAATTTGTTAACCCTATCTTCTGCTATATGACCTAATCTTAGGTGCCATAGATACCTATCATTTGGACTATCCCTAGGATGTTTTGATTTTATGGCATTCACATTTTGCTCGATATTAAAAATAGATACATCAACATGTAACTGATAAAGATCGTTAATAAGAAAACCACTTGCAATTTTATTTCTTTCATAAAGAATGTTACAATGGTCCTTAAGAAAACTAATTACATAGCCTTCTAATGCAAGGCAAGAAACAGAAATCAAATTCCTGCTTGCTGTAGGTACATAATAACAGTCTTTTAATACTATGTCTAAACCAGATGGTAGTCGAAGAGGGTATGTTCCCATGGCCATGACAGTAACTCTTGCTCCATTTTCGACACACAGGATCATCTCACCATCCCTCAGCCTCCTGCTATCCTCAAGATCCTGCATATAAGTATACAAGTGAGCACTAGAACCAGAGTCAAGCATTCAACTGGATGCAGAAGAAATCGTAAGGTTAGACTTAATAACGAGCACACCTCTAGAAGGACCTGTCTCCTTCTTCTTTAGGGTGGCCAGGTATGTAGGGCAGTTCTGCTTCAGTGGCCATCATTGTTGCAATGAAAATACTTTTCTTTATCAGCGGCTTTCTTTTTTAGCACTGTCTTTTTCTTCTTTCCTCCTTCCACCTTCTGCTTTATTGTAGACTTCTTCTTCTTTCCAAAAGACTTTCTCTTGGATGAAGTCCATTCCATGGCAAGCACTGAGCCTTTAGAATTTTTCATGGAAAGCTCAGCGGTAACCAGCATGTTCATAAGTTCGGCCAAGGAGTTTTGAAGTTTATGCATATGGTAGTTCAGATGAACTATCCATATGCATCAGTCAAGGATTGCAGAATTATATCATTCTGCAAATCCAAGTCCAACCTCACTCTGAGCTTCTTAAGCTCTTCTAAGTTCTTGATCATCATCAGATAATGATCTTGGACTGACTGCCCATCACGTATCTTAGTCTTGAACAGTCGTTTAGTGACTTGATACTTGGCTGCACGACTCTATTCATCAAACATCTCTTGTAGGTGAGCCAACATTTGGCACGTAGTTCTGATATTTTCATGTTGACACTGAAGCTCATCAGACATCAAGCCCAACATGTAGTATCTGGCCTTATTATCTTCATCAATCCACTTATCCAGAGATGCTCTCTGTTCAGTGGATGGATGAGAGGGTAAGGTAGGAGGATCCTGGTCCAATACATGAGTTAACTTCTTAGAACCCAAAATGATTTTGAAGTTTCAGAGCCAATCCTTGTAATTTAGTTCAGTCAGTCTATGGGTGTCCAAAATTCATGCTAGTGGGTTGGATGCAGACATCTTCCTATAGGGAGTCAAAATTTTTAGTTAGATATTTATATTTAAGACTTAACCAATTTGTTTAGAGATTTTATTTTAAAATAAATTAGCTTCCACTATTTTCTTCATTCTCTATACTCCCTCTATAGAGATGCAAAAATCTTCACGATTATAGATTTCTATTGGGTGGTGCGGTCCCACCAACTGACTCATCATTTCACCTAATAGTTATTGGTGATGGGTTAGCCAATGAGTAAACAACTCTTGTTCAATGATTCTCTAACATGATGCACCCAAACTTGGTCTCTAATTCATGAATCTCACCATGTTCGGAATATTGATCCACTCCGTAGTTAAGTCAGATCCACTATTTGCACCAATTGAATTTCTAATTGGGTCTCTCACCGTATCCAAAATATTGAGCTCAATCCATCCTCCAACCTATAGCATCCAATGCCTAATAGACATGGTTGCATCTTTTTGGTGCAACTGAGCCACTATAACAAGTCGAAAACAATCAACCCCGAGAAGGGCCCACACATCTATAATGGTGGAAGACCATGACTTAATCTTTTCTTAAGAAGATTTGATTTTGGTCTCATTAAACTAGACTTGACATAGTCATAACTATTATGACTAACCTAGTGGCTTGGGTTATCTCGGATTATTGACCACCTCAAATCAGAACTGAGTCAACAAACATGGCCAGGTAAGTGAGACCGATGGAAGGTATATGCCATTAACTCAATGAGAACACATTCATGTCGAGTAGCTCCCAATTAAAAATTAGTCGATCGTATTTGCCAGACTTATCTTAGACACCAAATTATTGAGATAGAACCAATTGGGTTAGCCTACAATCCAAACTCTAACCATTGAGCCTAATTAGGTCTTAACTTGATCGATCACTCATGTGACTCGATCTTGACCCAGACTTAATCCTATTAGGCTGGTCAATTTAAGCATTGTTGATCCCATCTATCCAACTCTTGATTTGGTTTGATCAACCGCTAGACCTAATTAAGCTACCCAAGCCCGAACCCAAATTTATGAATATGTCTTAGATCTGAAATTCTTAATTTTAGACCTAATTGATATTTCATAAACTTAATTCTTAATTAAGTCAGGGTTCTTAAACAAAACATGTAAAAGGATCCTAGGATTTTAGGATCTAGGATTTTGCAAAAAGTAATTTTTCAATTTCTAATTAAGGACGAATGTGCAGCACCCTTACACATCATAAAAACACCCCATCGAATGGAAGGAGAGGATCCTTAAGCCCTACTTTATTCTTATGATCGGACGGCCAAGGAGAATGCCTTAATCAAAAATACAACTAATCTACAAAAAATAAATTAGATCTAAGAATATATCTCATATAAAAGATCTAATTAAAATATATTTTGCATATATCACATATATCATGCATACATGTTTTTCAGATCTAAATTTTCTCATAATCATCTAAAAAATTAAATTTAAATTTGATCTTATCAAATAAAATTTTAATCTAGATCTATTTGAAGAATTATTCTACAACTAGTCTAAACATGCAACTATCATATCTCATATGAACAAATTAATTTTAGTTTATTTTCTATTTTCAGATCTTATTATAATATTTATAATATCAAAAATTAGAAAATAAATAGATCTAAAAATTACTTTTAATCAAATGAAAAATATGATTATACTAGACTACACATAGAATAATTCTATTCCTAGTCTAGTTATGTTTCTCATACATATTAGATTTAGACCAATTAATTTTAATTTTTTATTTTTTGATTTTAGATCTAATCACATCTCATGTGATATCTAAAATTATTAATTAATTAGATTAAATTAGATCTAAATAAATTTAATAAGAGCCTGGCTCTGATATCAGTTGAAGGAAAATTCTGATTTTTTGGGTCAGGTTCGTTTAGGTCTGATTGGATCGAGAGGCATATTTCAAAAATTCTCCTCTTAGATCTAGATCAGATGTAACACTTTTTAGATCTGATATTAACATCTGATAAATAAAAAAATTAAATTAAATTAATTCTAAATTAATTTTATCTTTATCCTAGGTAATCTATTTACCCATTGATGATCCTGCGGAAGCTCTGAGGTTCTGGATCTAACCATGCAAGCACCTAGCCTCTACCGGTATCCACTCAGGCTAGATCTAGAGATCTTCTCCTTCTTTTCTTTTCTCCAAAAATTAGATCTGGATCTAATTTGGAGGATCTTCAAAACACCTTCTGAAGATCACCTGTCATCTCTACAGTAGTACTACCTTCTTCCTTTTTCATCAGCTTTTTATTGCCGACTCGCACTAATCTAAAGAACCCAACTTTCTTGAGCGAGGAGAGGAGAGAGAGGGCTAGATGTTGGCATGGAGAAGGGAGAGGGGCAGCCTTGGGGTGTGGCTAGGAGAGAAGTTCTTCAAAAGTGGGCGCAGATAGGGTCTATTTATAGACTCTGCTGTGCCATGCAGTGCTGCATCACCCCGATCAATCACGTTGCTTCATTCAATCAGATCTAAATCTGATTGGTGGGATGAGAGACCCATGGATTCATCCTAAGGTGGAACCTAAGACTGATCAAAGTCTATAGGTGAGGGTCATCTACTTTGAAACCAACAAGCAACTTGGAGTCCCATCCGTATGGGATCCCAGAATCCCTATGGCGTGCACCCTCTTCTTTCCAATTTTCAGAGAGGGGGCAAGCCCCTATCTACTCTCCAGTAAGTGCGTGACACATGGACAGATGTCCAAGGGTCAAAGGTCAACATTTGACCAAGTCAAAGTACAAGAATTAGTAGGTGATGGAAAATGGCTAGTGTTGTCTCAAATTTATCTCATAAATTAAGACAATCCTTTTCTGACTTGGACAAGCTCCAATTAGATCAGGTAAAGGTACCTGAGTGAGCACAAACTTATTTAGCTCAGTCGAGATAACTTTTAATGATGAAAAATGGAGAACGTTAGGCTCAATCATGTGCTAGCACGATTTCCTTGAACCAAATTGAATCTTATTCAAATCAACTGAACTGGGTTAGTCCAATTGATGATATCCAGATCCAAACCATTGTTTGTGTGATCCAGTTAGATTTAGTTCTATATGGTAATGGGATATGTCATGATCTCCATCATCGACATCTTCGAAACTCTTTTTGATGAATCAAAACTTTTCTGATTCAGACAACTAGAATAATCGATCATCAAAATCATTCTAGTTGCTCCCATAATCCACCAGTGACACCTAGCCTTATATGGTGGCAACCCATCAAAACTGAAAATGAACCTCTTGGTGTAGCTACTTGTGTGATTAGGTTCTTCTATCTTGAGCCCCGATCAGATTAGGGTTAAGGTGAACTCATCAAACCCTAATTCCTATCATATGATTTAATCATTCCATTCAAGTCCAATTTGAGAACCTTAATAGAAACTCTTTCTATTATTTCACTTTCTACCATGGCCATGGGCTTATGGACCTGATTCTCATGATTATCATAGGGCCGCTTCTCATCCACCGAGGTAGATAGATTGCATCTTGGTGCAATCCAATTCCTACAATGAACATGCTATAGCCAACATACACCTCAGGGTTTTGAATGGCTAGGAGACCGAGTCATGGTGTAGTTAAACTATAACACCCTCAAGGTGAACTACTGATGCACCTTAGGTCAAAGAACTAGGCACACCACTGCAGCATCGAGTCAGTCGTCGATGAGAAGGTAGACTTCCTTATGACTACTTGAGGTGGTCACACTCAGTGCCCTCATTCTCTAACGAGTATCTGTACTCTCGCCTCGGTATCTCTACACCGTAGACTCAAGACTCATCTACTATAAATAAGCGATTGTACACTAACCTTTCGGATCAATCATCATCCTCATGATGATCCTGTGGTCAAGAGCATTTTATGAGTTAATAATGAAAATTTTTGTCTTAAATTTTCAACTCTTGAAAATAAGAATTATCATTACCATTAACTCAAGGGATGTATCACAAACATTAAATACACATATGTGATAGAAAATAACCCATTTTATTATTTATAGTCAAAATTATAATTTTGCCCTTAGAAGTGTATTACAAGTGTCAGCCAATTCTAGCTTCTAGGGCACACATATCTAACAAACTCCTCCAACAGTCAAACTCCTTCTAGACTCCTCCAGCAGATGAACTTCTTCTTGACTCTTCCAACGGTCGAACTCCTTCCAGACTTTTCCTTCAATCGAACTCCTCCCAGACTTTTCCTTCTATCGGACTTCTCCATCAGTCGGACTCCTTCTAGAATTCTCCTTCGATCAGACTTCTCCATCAGTCGGGCTCCTTCCGAACTTCTCCTTCGGCTAGACTTCTCCATCAGTCGGGCCCCTTTCAGACTTCTTCTTTGGTCAGACATCTCCATCAGTCAGACTCCTTTCGAACTTCTCCATTGGATGGACTCCTTTCGGACTTCTCCATCAGTTGAACTCCATCTGGATTCCTATAGTGGATTACTTTTAGATTCCAACTAGCATTCCTTCTAGATAATCTCCTCTAGCCGTATTTTCTTTAGGTGTCCAAACTCCTCTGGAATTGATATATGTCAAAGCTATTCACCAACTAACACCTACTTCCTACAAACTTTGACTATTAAATCTCAACAAACAGGCACATCACGACAATAGACACCTCTCTTCATAACACACTTCACGTTGCCCCAAGCGGCCCCTCTCCGTAACAAACTCCATGCAGCCCCAAGCGGCCCCGAGCAGCCCACTATCGGACAGTTATGGCTATCACTATCTGTTTGCTACAGACGACACCTCTCTTCATAACAAACTCCATGCAGCCCTTAGCGGCCCACTATCGGACGGTTATGGCTGTCACTATTAGTCTGCTACAGGCTCCATCTATAAAAAGGGACCCTCCATATACATTTTCTTTAAGTTCTCTTCTCCTTCTCAAAACTCTACTGATTTCTTTCCTAAGCACTCCATTTCTGTTGGCCAAAAGAGCTGATTTGATCGTCGGAGGATCCTGTCGGATGGGACTTTATTTTGTAGGTCACCGACGATGACCTCTTCTTCCTCAACTCTAGGTCGATCTGACATCAATCAAATTCTGCACCAACAACGATGTACCCATACATTTCACCCATATGCCATAGTAGTGTCTCTACACTTCTTGATTTAGAGGACAACCAACCTATATGATATATAACGATCTATACTTGATAGCTACTGTCGTCCTTATTAACAGTCTATCGAATAAATTTAAGGATTAATCGATAAATTCTCTCTTTATCAAAGCTAAATAGTCCTAAGGACTTCATCATAATAATGGAGTTCATTAGAAGATGTAAACTTATGATAAAAAAAATGTAAAATATTTTTATTAATTAATAAATTACTTACAATATCTCAACCATCAACAGGTTGATGATTGGCATTGGAACATAATTTCCAACAAGTCTCACTTATCCTAAAGCCACTCAGCATAGTATCTAATACCCATCATCGACTTATGGTTGTTGAACTCCTTCATTGCCAGGGCTTTAGTGAATGGGTCAGCTAAGTTCTCCTTTTCATTGATCTTCTAAAGGTCGACGTCACTACAATCCATGATCTCACGAACCAAATGGAAGTAGTGCAGAATGTGCTTTATTCACTGGTGTGCCTTCGATTTCTTTGCTTGAGCTATGGTGCTAGTGCTGTCACAGTTGTGCAGGATTGGACCATCAATTATGGGTGCTACCCCAAGCTCGATGATGAACTTCCTCAGCCACACATCTTCTTTTGCTACATCCGATGATGCCATGTACTCTGCTTCGCATATAAAGTCAGCCACTATATGCTGCTTGAAACTTTTTCAGTAGATGGCTCCATAATTTAGAGTAAAAATATTCTTCGACATACTTTTACTGTAATCATGATCAGATTAAAAGTTGGGGTCTATAAACCCCACATGCTTCATATCTAACTCACTATAAACCAACCATTGGTCCTTAGTATTTCTCAAATACTTAAGGATGGTTTTAACCACTTTCCAATGATTTTCTCTAGGGTCAGATTGGTATCTACTCAATGCACATAGTGAGTATGCCACGTCTGGTCTTGTACATGTCATTGCATACATAATAGATCCAACTATCGAAGCATATGGAATTCTAATTATATGCTCTCTCTCTTTAGGAGTTGTCGAACAATCCTTCTTAGAGAGAGAAATTTCTTGGCCTTCAAAAGATAGCTTTTTTTGGAATTCTCCTTGCTGAACCTCTTTAGCACAATTTCTATGTACATGGATTGGGATATACCAATCATCCTTTTAGATCTATCCCTATAGATCTTCATCCCAAGGATGTAGGATGCTTCACCCAAGTCCTTCATGTAGAACTATGATGACAACTAGACTTTTATTCCTTATAGTACGGGGATGTTATTCTTGATTAAGAGAATATCGTCCACGTACAAAATAAGAAATACCACTGCTGGACCATTTTCCCATTTGTAAGTGTAGGATTCTTTTCCATTCTTAATGAAGCCATACGTTTTGATCACTTTATCAAAATATATGTTCCAACTCGGAGATGCCTGCTTCAATCCATAAATGGATCTCTAAAGCTTGCACACCTTGGATTCATCTATAGATGTAAATCCTTCAGGTTGTATCATATACACCTCTTCAGTCAGCTCTCCATTTAGAAAAGTTGTCTTCACATCCATCTGCTAGATCTCATAGTATAGATGGGCAGTAACGACAAGCATGATCTGAATGGACTTGAGCATTGCTATAGGAGAGAATGTCTCATCATAGTCAATACCATAACATTGACGATACCCCTTGGCAATCAGATGGACTTTATAGGTCTCCACCTTTCCGTCTATGCCCCTTTTTTCTTAGAAGATCCATTTACATCCAATGGATTTAACCCCTTCAAATGGATCAACTAATGTCCATACATCATTGACCTTCATGGAATCTATTTCGGATCTCATGGCTTCTAGCCATTTCTCAGAGTTGGATCTCTTTATCGCATCCATATAAGTGATCGGATCCTCATCGTTCTCATCAAGTTCGATGGGATTACCATCCTTGACCAAGAATCCATAGTATCTATCCATATGGCAGGATACTCTGCCGGATCGCCTTAATGGTGTGGGTTCACTACGCTTCGGATCTGATCTAATCAAGTCCGACTTAGGTTCAACATTCTGTGTCAGACTTTCTACATGTTGAACTTCATCAAGTTCAACCTTAGAGGCAAAAGTTCCTTCATCAAAGAACTCCTTTCCCAAAAAAATTATCCTAAGGCTGACGAACACCTTTTGTTCATCAGCATGGTAGAAATAATATCCTTTGGTCTCTTTTGGGTACCCTATGAATGTATACTTGTTAGACCTAGGTCTAAGTTTGTCTATAACTAATCATTTAACATAAGCCGGGCATCCCCAAATCCTAAGATGTGAAAGTGCTTGCTTACACCCTATCCCTATCCATATCTCATATGGGGTTTTAACTACAGACTTACTTGGAACCCTATTTAATAGACAACAAGTTGATTTGAGTGTATATCCCTAGAAGAATATCGCCAAGCTGGCAAATTCCATCATGGATGGAACCATGTCTAATAGAGTCCGATTTCTCCTTTCAGACACACTATTATGCGGTGATGTTCCAAGAGAAGTCCATTAGGAGAGAATTCCATTCTCTCCTAGATATGTGAAAAACACATCAGAAAGGTATTCTCCTCCTCGATCAGATCGAAGCATTTTAATACTCTTTCTAGTTTATTTTTCTACTTCACTTCGGAATTGTTTGAACATTTCAAAAGAATCCTACTTATATTTCATCAGATAGACATATCCGTATCTGGATAGATCATCTGTGAAAGTGATGAAGTAGGCATATCCACCTCTGACACTTATGCTCATTGCTCCACATACATCAGTATGTACTAGACCTAAGAGCTCATTGGCTCTCTCACCTTTTTTGGTAAAAGGTGACTTAGTCATTTTACCAACAAGATAGGACTCATAGGTTGAAAGTGATTGACAATTATTAACTTTGAGGATTCCCTCCAGAGTCAACCTATTAATCCTATTCTTGTTTATATGACCTAGCCTGCAGTGCCATAAGTAGATATCTAATACACTATTTGATCTAGGGTGCTTGCCAGTAGAATAGACTACATTAAGACGTTGTGATAACATATATTCACCATTGTTCAATTATCCCCAGAAAGCAGTAACACCATTCACAATGATATTACAAACTCATTTTTGTACTGAAATTTCATAATTGTTCATGGCCAAAAGGCCTACATAAATGATATTTAAAAAGAAACTAGAACAGAAATGACAATCACTCAGAATAACGGTATAAGATTTAAATACAAGTTTCAAAATTTCTAAAGCTAGAACTGGAACTAGTCTTCCTTCTCCAATATTCAGGAATCTCTCACCTTGCTTAAAGCTTATACTGACTTGCAATCCCTACAATGAATTACAAATATGGTAAGGGCAACCAGTATCCAATACCCAGTCAGTAATATCACAAATAGAGAAATTACAAGGAGTTAACGTATAAATACCTTGCCCAGCAATAGTTTGCTTCTTTCTCTCTTGTTTGAATTCAGGAAGGTAATGTACTGACGATAGTTCCTCTTCCAGTGCCCCCACTTCTTATAAAAGATGCATTCGGCTTGACACTTATTGGGCTTGATTTTTGGGGTCTGAGCCAGCATAGGTGTCCTAGCATGAACATGCACCTTCTTGGCTTTCTTCTTCTTATTCTTCTTCTCTTTTCCAAAGGATCGAGAATGAGAAGACGAACCTCCCACTAAGTTCACTGACTCCTTATGGACTTGGTGATCCTTCTCAAAGTTTCAGGTAATCCCAGTAACCCATGGTAGTCCACTTCAGGCTTTGACATTCTATAATATGTAAGGAATGGGAGATAAGACTTGGGCAGCGAGTTCAGTATTACATCTTTTCCAAGTTGTTTGTGCAAGAAAAAGCCGAGCTTGCTCAAGCACTCTATCAGCTCAATCATGTACAATACATGGTCAGTGATAGAGGCACCATTCTGCATTCTAGCGTTGAAGATGGCACAACTAGTCTTGTGCTTCTCAACATCATCGGGTGTGCCAACAGAATTCTCCAGCACTTGGAGCATTTCGTTTGGCTGAGCTATCTCAATCTTGCAACTGAACTCGTCACTCATCACAGCCAGCATAATGCAGCACACCATGGTTTGATTACTGAGCCACTTTTGATAAGTGTCTCTAACTATTCCACATGCATTGATAGCTGGCTATATGATCCATTCATGCTTTAGGATAATCTTTAACTTTCATTACTAGCTACCGAAGTTGAGTCCCACCAACTTATCATTGTCCAACAATGATCAGAGTGATAGAGAGGTGGCCATGTCTGCATAAAGAAAAACCAAAATCTAATTAGTAATTGATTCATTAAACCTAAAGATTTGAACTTTAATCAAAAGGTTTCTTTCACTATTTTATTCAAATTGGTAAACTCTACCTCCAATTCAATGAATTACCCTAATTTCTTAGTGGGTACTAGAATCCACATAGACTGTACACAGTCCAACTTTGGTTGGCCCATCCATGTACATCTAAGGGCAGGTTAATAATCAATTATTTCTTTAAATAATTCTAGTAATTAAATTTTTCCCCAGGCCTTGATCAGTTGGCTTTGGCCTTCTCAAAAAAGGGTCCAGTTAGATCCATCCATTAACATGACCATACTTGGTCCATCCAATCAATGAATGATCAGGTCCAACTTTGGTTGGCCCATCTGACCATTATTTAGATAGATGTATCCAAGAGATCATATAATGAATGAAAATTCCATTAACCGATTAGCACCGGGCCTTTGGGCCTCCAATGATTATCCAACTGATGGACCCATTATCATCCACATTAATGGAATGCTATGATCCAGTTATCATATAACTATTTCATTTTAGAGACCTAATAATTTTAGAAGATTTATTTACAGAAGTGAGTAGGTCAGATTAACTAGCTTATCATGATCCTTCCATTAACTTCACCAAGTCAGCTTAAGGGAGACTATTAATAGGCTAGTCTAGGAGCACCTAAATCAGTTAAATTGATTTACCTACCTGACATGGGTTAGCTTGAATTATCAAGCGATCTGATCAAAACATAATCTCACCAAGAGGCCAGGTAAGTTCGATCAGTGGAAGGGTCTGCCAGGCTTGTATTAGACACCATTAAAAATGGCCAGGTAAGCAGGCTAAGAATTAAAAACCACTGGTCTGATTTACCGTAGACACCAACTAGTTTAATTAGTTTCAATTAGATCAACCTAATAGTTCATGCTAGACCACATAGTCAAGAATGAAGTCCATCCTTGGGTCTTGTTAAAGACATGGACTTGACCAACTATAACTATTATAATTGATCTAGAGAATCCTTGACCTAATCTAAGACAACAATTGATTAGATTTAGTTAATTCTCTAATTAAGTCCATTCTTTAATCTAATCCTAGAACTAATCCAATTAATGGATCTAATCCCCAATAACCCATTTATGATTATTTTTATGATTTGTGTCTTAGGATCTTCAATTCACAATCCTAGATCCTAATCAATCAACTTCTTAATTCTCAATTATGTTTTGGGCTGAGGGTTGGGGTTTGACTTTTTCAAAATAATTTTCATGTTTGTAAAATACTTTTACAACATGGTTCTATCAACCAAGTTGCATGTTTGATTCAAAATCAATATGCAAGTAAAATAAACATAAAACTACTTTAGATCTAATCTAAACAGGTTCATGTAATTGAAACAGTTTCAATAACAATCAATTATAAATTTTTCTAGATAAAATCTAACACATTTGCGATGATTAAAATTATATTAAAATATTTTTAATTAGATCATAAATTTTTTTAGATCTAATCTAAAATTTTATGATCAATATTTTAGATCAGCATGTACTAGGACAACCTATTCATTGTAAGGGATAAACCTTACAGTAGGACAATCTTATGGCAATCCATGCAATCTAAAATATTTGACATATTTTTTTAAATTTTAGATTTAATAATTAGATTATAAATTAGATCTAATCTAAGAAATAATCTAGATATGTAGAAATAATCATGTAATAAGAATCTAGGCTCCGATACCAATTGAAAGAACCGAATCTAAGGTGTCACAGCTAGATCTTGAAACTTTTTCAAGATCTTACAGTGGAAGACATAAATAAATCTAAAATTTATTTAAATAATTATATAAATACCTAGGTCACATATCTATTATATGATTAAGGTATGATATTAGATTAAAAATTAAAATTAAATAAGAAAGAAAAAAGGTTGATCAAATCAACTTAGATCTACACTACATTAAATGTGGGTATAAAATTTATAGATTAGATCTATTACCTGAGCAAGTTTAAATATTCTAACTTATTGATCCAAGCTTGAGGATGAAGTCACGAGCATCACATGTGTCTGGTCTCTAGGAGTCGTCCACATGAGCCTACGATCTTTGATCTGAAGTCTGATGCAAAAAATCAGCATAGTATGCTAGTACTATGTTGATCCTTCTTCGACGATCGATCTGATGCTCCCTTCTTCAAAATTTGAACTCTCCAAAATATGAGAAAAAAAGATGAGAGTTTTTTAATCTGGGACTCTCTTAAAAAAACTCAAAAGAAAAGAGGAGAGATTGAAAATAAAATAGCCCTAAAAGAAGACCCTCTTCTTCTTCTCTTTTCTCTCACCTAAAACCCTAGTTTGGTGCCTATAGAACCCCCATGCCCAAGGACCCTCTTCCTCTAATTTTTGTACACCCCAAATCTCTCCTAAAGCACTATATTCTATCAAAAAATTAGAATAAAATTCATGCAATAAATAGGAAAAAAGAATAGTCTAAGTTAGGTCAAATTCCTAGACTAGAAATATCCAAACATGGGAAGTTGTTGGGGTGCCCAACTCTTGGGCACCTCCTTCATAATTTTCAGCATGAACCACCTAGGCAGGGTGCACAAAAAAGAGAAGAATTAATTAGAAAAGGGTGTGGCACTCAAGGGAAGATGTTTTGATCAACAAGGATTCTATCTCATAGAATCCTAAGCAAAATCAATTCCTCCTTTGACTTGGTCTTCCACCTAACATCCAAATATTACTTGGAGGGAGAGAGGGGACATGAAAACCAGGAAGAAAGAGATTTTCTATAAAAAATAACTAAAAAATTGGTATGGGGGGCATTGGGACCAAGGTGGCGCAAGGAGACAGGGAGTCCTAGTGTCCTAGTCACACTAGGACTCCTATTTTGACTTGGTCAAACAAGATCTTTTAATCAAATAAAATGAAGATTAAACCAATTCAATTAAATAAGTCTCTACCCCATTTAAGGACTTAATTAAATTAGATTAAATTAGATTTAATTTTAATTTATTTTCTAATTAAATTAGAAAATTAGGTTAATCCGAGTCCTAGTTAGACTAGGACTAGTTCTTCCTTGCACTTAGCTTTTCCAATAAATCAATTGAACTTGATTTAAACAAGACCAAACTAAATTTAATTAAATCATATTTAATTAGACATAATCTCAGCCTATTGGCTTAATCAAATTAAGTTAATTAGCAATTCAATTGCTAATCGATCCTCCTACAACACTTGTACTAGGTTAAACACCAATTGTATTGATAGTTTAACCCTAGAATGATTCTTAATCGTTGATCAACTATTCGATCAAATTATAAGCTCTAATGTGTGTGACCTCATAGGTTCAAATCTAAGCTAGTAGCATAGAAATAAATTTTTGTACAAATTGAAGTGACCATCTAGCAATGATATCCGACGGTCGGATAGGTCGAAGATGTAGAACACCATCCTTAGAACCCATGCAGATATAGTTTCCATATAATTCATCCCCTTGACCAAAATGCTCATAGGACACCTCAGAGTTAAACTGTCAACTCTAATCAGGTTGTCCACATTGTATTTTAAAATATCAAATCCATATGATGGATTACCCTAGCCAAGGCTTTGCTAGATTGAAATACAACGATGCATTGTTCTTCAACTTTTGAACTGGTCAATCCTATCTTGATCGCACTCTGATTTCGCAAGTACTTGACTATGCCTAGGAGCCTTCTATTATTGAATTAAAAATTTAGTTAGTTTGGTACCAAAGCACAGTGAGTTGCTTGTAGGTCACTGAGGTGATCTTAAGTCTAAGGGATACTTATACCTATATCCCATCAGAGACATTCTCGATAGCAGAATGCTCTGGAGTTGGTCATGTTCAATGGAGATGTACCCATACATCTCACCCATATGCCATTCTAGTATCTCCATACTTTTTGGTTAAGAGGACAACCAACCTATATGACATACAGTAACCCATGCTCGATAGCTGCTTTCATTCTTATTAATAGTCTATCATTTAATCATGAATAAATTTAAGGACTAATCGATAAATCCTCTCTTTATCAAAGCTAAATATTCCTAAGAACTTCATCACAATAATGGAGTTCATTAGAAGATGTAAGCTTATGATGAAAAAGATGCCAAAATATTTTTATTAATTAATAAATTAATTATAATATCTCAACCATCAATAGGCTGATGATTGGCTTTGGAACACAATTTCCAAGAAATGGATCCACTAACTCAATAATTATTAGAGGCCCAAAGGCCTGGTGCTTATTGACTAATAAAATTATCATTCATAATATGATAACTTAGAAGTATCACTATAATGGTGGTTAGGTTGGCCAACCAAAGTTAGGCTTAATGATTCATTGGTTAGATGTACCAAGTATGGTCGTGTTAATTGTTGGACCTAACCAGATCCTTATAGTGGAGAACAAAGCCTACTGATTACATTTTTGAAAAAAAAATTAAATTACTAAAAGTTATTTGGAGAAATAATTGATTAATGAATCTATCCATAGATGCACATGGGTTGGCCGACCAAAGTCGGACTTGTGTGTACTCTATGTGGATTCTAGTACCTACTAGAAAATTAAAGTAATTCCATAAATTGAAGGTAGAGGCTACCAATTCAAATAAAATATAAGAGAACCTTAAGACTAAAGCCCAAGTCTCTAGACTTAAAATAATTCATATACATTAGGTCTATGTTCTCTTTTCTCATTGAATAAGACTAAACCCTAATTGCTCTAATCACTATTAGACAACGATGACTTATGGGACCCAACTTCGATAATTAGTATCAAAAGTTGAATCTATAGTAAAAATGGATTCGTATTGGGACTTCTAAACTTAGTCAAAATAATTAGTCTAATATTAACCCAAATCAGGCACAGTGCTTCTATTGTTAGAAGCAGGGTCATAGGAAGGAGAATTATCTTGCTTCTCTTGACCATAATAGGCTGAACAAGTGAAAAGAGCAAGAGTTGCTCATCAAGGATGTTATATGATAACATCTTAAAATTTTTCTATATGTGATTCTACTACCTGGGTATTAGATACTGGTGGTCTTATGCATTTTATTGCAAGAATTTTAGATAAGTGGAATGTTTGAAATTGACAAGAAACACCTGAACCTGGGGATGGAAGTCCTGTTCCAATCCTAGCTTTAGAAATTATGAAGCTTATTTTCAAAAGATGTCACTTTGAGTGATTATCAATATTGTCCATCATTTATGATAAATGGGATCTCTATTGGCCTTTTGGTTAGATATGATTATCATTTATCAATAAAGCAGATTATTATGATATTATTATCAATAATATTATAATAATACATGGATAATAAAGAAATAATATTTAATATTTTCACAGCTTGTTAAATGTAATGTACACATTTAATAAATACCCAAGTCAGATTATGTCATGGATTTCTATCTTTGGCATTATAGGCTTAGTCATCTTAACAAGAACAGGATAAATGGGTTAGCTTGAGAGGAAAACTTTGACATCAATGATTGTGAATCATTGATAGCCTGAGTCTTATCTTCTTGGAAAAATGATAAAGTCAACTTTTACTAAAAAGGTGAAGGAGTCGATAAAGTTCTAAGTCTTATACATAGTGATGTATGTGAACCTACAAACTCAAGTGTTAGAAGAAGATATTAATATTTTATTGCAGATGACCTATCTAGACATGGGTACATCTAGCTTAAATTATTTAAAATATTCAAATAGTTCAATAATAAAATAGAAAAATAAACTAGAAAAGGTATTGGAACTCTTCGATCAGATCAAATAGGCAACTTATCCAATAAGTTTATGACATATATAAGAGAGAATAGGATTCTCTCTTAGTGGATTTCTTTTCGAAGCATAGTGTATACGAAAGAAGAAATTGAACTTTGTTGGACATGGTTCGATCCATGATAGGGTTCACTTGTCTGCCTATTTCAGAATTGTGCTCTTGTGACTACTAGTTTTACTCAGAAAATATATCGAGTAAATCTATTGAAAAGACTCCATATGGGATATGGATTTGGTGTAGACCTAGACTCTCTCACCCTCGGGTTGATCAGCCTATTCTTAGGTCTGCACACAGATAAACTTAGATCCTGATCCAATAGGTGTTTAAGGATTATTAATTCTATCATGCTGAAGAGCATAAGATATTCATCAGTAATAGGGCATTTCTTTTGGAAAGGAGTTTCTTAAAGAAGGAACTGATGCCTATTAAGATTGAAATTTGAGATGTTTGACTAGTAGAAAATGATCCAACATAATCTAGTAAACCTATAGAACTAGATTTGATCAGATCAATCTCGAAACCCATTAAAGTGACACCTTTAGGAAGATCCGATAAAGTACCGCATTAGCTAGATAAATACTATGGTATCTAGGTCCGAGATGGTGATCCTACTGAGCTCGATCAGAATAATAAGGATCCGATCACCTATAGGAATGCAATGCAGTGGTCTGACTCTGAGAAATAGCTTGGAGCCATTAAATTCAAGTTGGAGTCCATGAAAATCAATAGTGTGTGGACACTAGTTGATTCACCTGAAGGGACAAAATCCATTGAATATGAATGAATTTTCAAAAGGATCAGAGTAGCGTAGATGGGAAGGTAAAGACCTAAAAAGCTCATTTGGCTATTATCTCAGTTTTTGAACAAATATTTTGAATTTATTTCTTTGTTATGAACAAAGACAAACCATGTATTTGTAATTGGGCAAAATGTTCTGTAGTATTATTCTCTATATTGTCTGTAGATGAAATTCTCTTAATCGAGAAGGAATAAAGATTTGGCTGTCATCTAATTTTTTCATGTTCAAGATCAGATATGGTATACTTACTAAGGATAGTGGGCATATACCAGTCTGATCTAAGTGAGAACCACTGGAAGATTGTATAGGCAATCCTTAAGTATTTGGAAAATACTAAGGTTCGGTGACTCAAATATGAAAATACTGACTTTAAACATATAGATGTTTTGATCAAGATGATAGCAAAAAAATGTCAGGTCATACCTAAATTATAGGAGCAATCTGCTGGAAAGATTTTAAGCAGGATACTATAGCCTATTCAGTTAGTGATGTAGACTATATTATGGCATATGATGCCATCATCTAAGCAATGTAATTACTGAGGTTCATGGGAGTGGCACCCTCCATCAATGGTCCAATCTTATCATAGCACTAGAGCCATAGTTCAGGCTAAAGAACTAAAGGATCAGCATATTCTGCATCGCTATCACCTTTGATTTTAAATCAGGATGGTCAATTTTTGGAAGATTGATGAAAAAAGAAAACTTGATCGACCCATTTGCTAAGACCTCAGAACTAAGGAGTTCTATGAACTCAAGTGGAAGATAGAATATTTGATATCATTCTAATTAGATTTAGTCCAAGTGGGAGTTGTTGGAAAATGTGTCCTAAAGCCAATCATCTAAGTGATGGATGATTGGAATTAGTATATGAATTATCTAATAATAATAATAATTATTTGGCTGGTTCATCATAGAAGTTCTATCTTTCTTAAATGAACTCCTAAATTATGATGAAGTCCATAGAACCATAATCTATCAATAAAGGAGGATTTATCGGATGGTTCTTAAATTACTCATGATCAAATGATAAGTTATTAACAAGGATGATAACTTATCGAGGATAGGTCGATGTATGCTATATGCATTGGTTATCCTCGTAACCAAGTAATATGGAGACATTGGTATGGCATTCAGGTGAGATGTAGGAGTATATCTATACTGAATCTAATTAATGTAGCTCTCTACTATCAAGAGTAGCTAGCTAAGGCCAATGGGTACATGTGTCCCTCCGATCTGAGATCACCATGGTGACTTGCAAGCAACTCACTATACTTTGATGCCCAACTGCCTGTATTTCTAACATAAGTTTGAAAGATTTTTAGATATAGTCAAATATTTGTAAAGTTGGTGTATGAGTCAAGATGGAATTGACCACACCTGATTAACTTTAGAAAGAGAAAGACTCGTTGTGTTTTAATTTAGCAAAACCTAGGCCTGAGTAATCCTCATGAGGAGTCATGGGATTTGCAAAATTTTGAGAAATAATAGAGATGACTTGTATGAGTGCTTACAGTATACTCAAAGTTATCTTGGGCATTATTGGTCAAAGAGGTGAATTACATGGTAACCAAGGGCTAGGGTTTTAAGAATGTTGCCTTGCATACATTCGACCTATCTAGATGTCAGAAACCATTGCTAGATGGTTACTTTGATTGATATAAAAATTGATTCCTATGCTACTGACCCAGGATCGAACCTATAGGATCATACACATTAGAGATTGTAACAAAATCAGATAGTTAATCGATGATGGAGAATCATTCTAAGGTCAAACATTCAATGCAATTGATGTTTGACCTAATGCAAGTGTTGCAAAAGGATCGATTAGCAATTGGATTGCTAATTGGCTCAATATAATTGAGCAATCGAGCTGAGATCAATTTTAATTAAATTAGATTCAATTAAAATTAATTTAGACTTAATTTGATTAAGTTTAATTGGTTTATTGGATAAGCTAATTGAAAGAAAAAAATAATTTCTAGTTGGACTAGGATTTGAGTGCACCTAATTTCTAATTGAGATTTAAATCAGATTTAAATATGGTTTAAACCTAACTTAATTGGATTCCTAGTTGGATTAAGATCCACCATAATTAGGTTTACACTAATCCTATTTTAATTAGATTTAAAATTGGTTTGACCTAGTCAATATATGAGAATCTAAGTTAGACTAGGATTCCTTGTTTCTTCCTTGCGCCAAGGTCTCAAAATCCAATGCCCACTTATTTTATTTCTAGATTTTTTACATGATTTCTTAAGCCCAAGATTGATTTTTCACACCCCATCTCTAGTGAATTTAGAATTTTATTTAACCTGGTCAAATATAGGAATTGGTTTTGAGTTTTACTCTATTTGATAGAGTCCTATGAAACCAAAACACCTCTTCCCATCTTGCGCCAATATTCCCCATGCCAACCGATTTTTTTGTCACCAATTTTTCCTTTGTTTTGTGCATGGAATTGAGGCATATCACACCTAATTTTTTGGGATGGGTATCCAAGAGTTGGACGCCCCATAGGATTCCTTACAATCCTCCTAAAAATTAGGTTTTGACCTAGTCAAAGGAGGTTGTTAGGGGATGCCTCATTCCAAGTTTTTTGAGTGTCAAAAATTTTGGGATTTTCCATGGTTAATCCAGAAGGAAAAGGAGAGTTGGCATGGAGAATATGGGTGCCTAGTTCTTTGGAGAAAAAGTCTTCATTAAGATATGAAAGGTTCATGTCTTGATGAAGACAAAGGTAAGAAAGAATGTCTTCTCTTATAGTTTTCTTTCAAGATTTATTTTCTCATTATTTTTTTCATAATTTTTATATGATAAAAATTTGAGAGAGAGAGAGGAAGAGGATGTGGGATCTATGCTCCAAGACGTTGGGGCATGGTGATCATTTTTGGACATGATCTAATCATGTCATGATGAGAGAAGAAGAAGAGAAGGTCTTATCTTAGGATTTCTTTGAGAACCCTTCTTTTACATATTTTTGTGAGGTTTTTCTATGAGAAAAATTAGAGAGTGTCTAAAAATATAGAAAAAATCTAGAAGAGAAGGTTTCCTCTTGTCCTAGCATAGAGATGTTTTCAGGATATAAATCGTTGATGTCCTAAAAGAGAAGATTTATCTTTTCATAGGATCTTTTTCTCATATATTTTATTTATGATTTTAGGGAGGTCTAAGAATTGGATTTCTTTCTTATTCTTTTTCTTATTTTCTTCTCTTAGATTATCGAAGAGATCAAAAAAATAAATTTTAGATTAACCATCAGAAGGGATCCGTGAGAAGCTAGCACTTCAAGCGGATCTTTGTTTGATGAACCTCTAATTTTGTTGCAACCTCGTGTGTTCTTTCTATAGTGACCGGACATGTGTACGGCTCCAAAGGCAACAAGAAGAATCAACCACAAAGTTCTTGACCCACATGAAGGTAAGAAATTTGATCTCTTGTCTCACCTAGATGCGATCTAGAGTTTAGATCGAGAACTATTCTTGATCTAGGATACTGATTTGATCAATACTAAAATATTATATTTTTAAATTTATGCATACATTATGATATGTTATAGATCCTAGATTTAGAATTTAGTAATTAGATTATATACTTTTGTAGATTGAATAGTTTAATCAGCATCTTCTGCTGCATTATATTTAAAAAAAGTTTTGAAATTCAAGTATGAAACCCTTCATATTTTCCATCACCATCTTCTCCTTCGACCAGCTGCGCCACTAGTTCATGGCACACTTTGTTAGTAGTCATTATCAAAAATGAGGCTTAGACTCCATCATCAACATCAAGCAGAAAGAAGGAGAGTCCATCTGAGCTTATGTCAGCTATTTCAACACCACTACTCTAGAGGTTCGTAACTTGGAATAATCTATTGGCATGGCCATGCTGAAGGGCAGCCTTTTGAAGAATGATCTTCTTTTCTCGTTCGAGAAGAAATATCCTTGGGACTTCATCAACATACTAGCTCAGGCTGAGGGCTATGCCCAAGCCGAGGAAGCTTTTAAGCTTCAAGATGATGAGGCTATCAAAGGGTGGCAGGTAGGAGAATCTAGCAAACCCACAACAGAAGAGAAGCCGAGTGAAGTTCAATTGTGTTCTAGGACCCCTCCTAAATGTAGACAGGCCCGAACTCCACCTTAGGCTCATCAACTAAGAAGCCCAGACTGGAGGAAGCAACAAAATTTTTCTTTCAGAAGATTCCATAACTACTCTCCTCTTAATGCTCTAAAAACTAAAGTACTGATGGAAATCAAGGAGCAAGTACCGAGGCCAATAAAAATGCAATCTCATCAAGCAAGAGCAATCCAAACAAGTATTACTTGTACCATCATGATCATGGTCATGATACTAAGTAATGCATCTATCTCTAGGATGAAATTAAGGAGCTGATCACACGAGGCTGGTTGGACCGATTCCTACGATGTCAGCCATAAAGAAGGAAAAATTGGCCAAGAGCCTTGTCGTAACTATAAACACCTCGGAGGGATGAACCACAAGGAGATCAGCCCTTACTTAGGATCATCAACACAATAGTAGGGGAACATCAGCAAGGAGAAGCTAGTGGATCAGCAGGGTCAGCAAAGAAATAGAGGACTGAGAAACCCTCTAATAGATTTATGATTAGAATCAGATCTACACGAACTAGGACAACCTCTCCATTATAAGAGGTAAACCTTACAACAGGACAACCTTATATCAGTTCGTGTGATCAATACTTTTAGTTTTAGATTTAATAATTTGATTATAAATTAGATCTAATTTAAAAATAATCTAAACATGCACATATAATCATGTAATAATTGTTAGATATATGTGCCCTAGAAGCCAGAATTGGCTGACACTTGTAATACACTTTTAGGGGCAAAATTATAATTTAGACTATAATAAATAAAATGGGTTATTTTCTATCACATATGTGTATTTAGTGTCTGTGATATATCCTTTGAGTTAATGGTAATGATAATTCATATTTTCAAGAGTTGAAAATTTAAGACATGAATAATCATTGTTAACTCATAAAATGCTCCCGACCATAGGATCATCATGAGGATGGTGATTGATTTGAAAGATTGGTGTACAATCAACTCTCTTTAGTAGATGAGTCTTGAGTCTATGGTGTGGAGACACCAGAGTGAGAGTACAGATACTCGTTAGAGAATGAGGGCACTGAGCGTGACCACCTCGAGTAGTCATTAGGAAGTCTACCTTCTCGTCGATGACTGACTCGATGCTGCAGTGGTGTGTCTGATTCTTTGATCTAAGGTGCATCGGCAGTTCATCTTGAGGGTGTTATAGTTTGACTACACCATTACTCAATCTCCTAGCCATATAAAATCCTGAGGTGTATGTTGGCTATAGCATGTTCATTGTAGGAACTGGATAGCATCAAGATGGAATCTATCTACCTCGGTGGTAGAAGAGCAGCCCTATGATGATCATGAGAATCAAGTTCAGAAGTTCATGGCCATGGCAGAGTGAAATAATAGAAAGAGTTTCTATTTAAGTTTTCACATTGGACTTGAAATTGAATGATTACATCATATGACAGAGACTAGGGTTTGATGAGTTCACCTTAACCCTAATCTGATCGGGGCTCAAGATAGAAGAACTTAATCACACAAGTAGCTACACCAAGAGGTTCGCATTCAGCTCTAATGGATTGCCACCATATATTGCTAGGTGTCACTAGTGGATTTTGGGAGCAATTAGAATGATTTAGATGATCGATCATTCTAGCTGTTCGAATCAGAAGAGTTCTGATTCATCGAAAGGAGTTTCGATGATGTCGATGATAGAGATCATGACATATCCCATTACCATACAGAACTAAATCTAAATAAATCACACAAATAATGGTTTGAATCTGGTGATCATCAATTGAACTGATCTAGTTCAATTGATCTGAATGAGATTCAATTAGGTTCAAGAAAATCGTACTAGCACTCGATTGAACCTAACGTTCTTCTTTTACTATCATAAATAAGTTGTCGTGACTGAGCCAAAGGAGTTTGTGCTCAATCAGAGATCTTCATATGGTCTGACTGAAGGTTGTACAAGTCAAAAAATGTTGTCTTATTTTGTAGGACATTACCTACCAATTTTGGTCACCTGCCATTTCTTGTTCTTTGACTTTGGTCAAAAGTCTATCTTTGACCGGTCAAATATTGACCATCAACACTTTGACTTCTGTCCACGTGTCATGCACCATTTGGAGAGCTAGTGGGGGACTGTCCTCCTGCCAGAACCTGATAAGAAAGAGGGTGCACGCCACCCTTGGCGTATGCCCAAGCTGGAGGTGCCCAGGAGTCCCTATTGGATAGGGACTCTATCTCCATTTTGGATTCCAATTAAAGTTCTACTAAGAACCAACTTTGACTGGTCTTAGGCACCGTCTAAGGAGGAATCCAGGGGACTCTATTCCCACCAATCAGATTTAGATCAGATTTGACAAAGAGTTGTGATTGGTTGGGAAGAAGTGGAGTTGGATCATAATTAGTCTATAAATAAGACCCTGCACCCAACTCAAAAAGGAATCTGAATTAATTGAGATCTCCATGCCCCAAGGCCTTTTCTCCTCTCCTCCTCCATGCCAAAGCATCTTCTCTCTCTCCTCTCCATGGTCAAAAAGGTTTTGGATCTTGGTTGGTGCAATCTAGTCAAGAGAAAGGCGAGTGAAAGCTAGAAGGTTGCGCTACTGCAAAGGATGACTGCTGATCTGCAAAAGGAGTTTTGAAGATCCTCCAAATCAAATCTATATCTAATTTTTGGAGACATGATAGAGAAGAAGAGAATCTCTAGATCCAACTTGAATGGATATTGGTAGAGGCCAGGCACTTGCGTGGCTTGATCCAGAACCTTCCACTGCTTACAGGATCATCAACGGGTAATAGGATTACCCACTTCAAGGTAAATTAAATCTAATTTAATTTATTTAATTTTATTTTAACTTCTAAAATAATAATAATTAGATCTAAAATATCTTAGATATAATCTAAATCAAAGAAAAAAATTTTGAAAATATATCTCTTGATTTGATCAGATCTAAACGAACCTAGTCCGAGAAATCAGGATTTTCCTTCAACTGGTATCAGAGCCCAGGTTCTAAAAGTGTTTAGATCTGATTATAAATTTATTTTAATTAAAAAATAATTAATTTCAGATGTCACATGAGATGTGATCAGATCTAAAATTAGAAAAAATTAAAATTAAATGATTTGGATCTAAGATTAGAAAATATGCATGACTAGTTCTAAAATAGAATAGTTCTATAGAATAGTCTTGTATGTTTTTAATTTAATTTGATTAAATCATATTTTAGATCAATTTATTTACTATTTTTTGATATTATAATGGTCATAATAACATCTAAAAAATAGCTAATAAAATTATTTAATTTTTAAATATCATATGAGATATGATTGATGCATGTCTAGACTAGTTGTTGAATCGTTCTACATAATTATCTAGATTAGAATTTATTTTGGTTAGATCAATTTAAATCAAATTTTTTAGATTATTATGAGATAATTTAGATCTAAAAATATTCATGATTTGATACATGAGAAATATGCAAAATATGCCATGATTAGATCTAATTTATATATGAGATATATGATATAGATCTAAAACTATTTTATAGTATTGCATGTTCCTGATTAAGGCGTTCCTCTTGACCGTCTGATCATAAGAATGAAGAAGGGTTTAAAGGCCCTCTCTTTTCATCTGATGGGGTGTTCTTATGACGTGTAGGGGTGCTGCACGTTCATCCTTAATTAGAAACCCAAAACTTACTTTCTGCAAAATCCTAGATCCTGAAATCCTAGGATTTATTGTGCATATTTTGTTTATGAACCCTACTTAATTAAAAAATTAAGATTATGGAATATTAATTAGATCTAAAATTGAGAATTTTAGATCTAAGACATATTCATAATACTGGGTTCGGACTTGGGTAGCTCAATTAGGTCTAAGCGATTGATCAAATCGAATCAAAAGTTGGTAAGAGGGGATCAACAATGCTTAAATTGACCAGCCTAATAGGATTAAGTCTGGGTCAAGATTGAGTCACGATCAAGCAAGACCTAATTAGGCTCAGAGGTTAGAGTCTAGATTGTAGGCTAACCCAATTGGTTTTGACTCAATAATTTGGTGTCTAAGGTAAGTTTGGCACATACGACCGACTGGTTTTTAATTGGAAGCTACTCGATCTGAATGCGTTCTTGTATGAGTTAATGGCATATTCCTTCCACCGGTCTCACTTACCTGGCCATATCTATTGACACAATTCTGATCTGAGGTGGTCAATAATCCGAGCTAACCCATGCCACTAGGTTAATCATAATTGTTATGACTATGATAAGTCTAGTTTAATGAGACCTAAATCAATTCTCCCTAAAAAAAGATTAAGTCTGAGGTCTTCCACCATTGTAGATGTACGGGCCCTTTTCAGGGTTGATTGTTCTTGGCTGGATACAGTGGCTCAGTTGTACCGAGAAGACGCAACCATGTATATTAGGCATTGGATGCTATGGGCTGGAGGATGAGTTGGGCTCAATATTCTGGATACGGTGAGAGACTCAATTAGAAATCCAGTCTGTGCAAATGGTGGGTCTGACTTAACTAAGGAGTGGATC
>QRFJ01000849.1:71786-133337 GCA_006176705.1 Cocos nucifera | reverse complement strand
TTGATGGGGTGTTCTTATGACGTGTAGGGGTGCTGCACGTTCATCCTTAATTAGAAACCCAAAACTTACTTTCTGCAAAATCCTAGATCCTGAAATCCTAGGATTTATTGTGCATATTTTGTTTATGAACCCTACTTAATTAAAAAATTAAGATTATGGAATATTAATTAGATCTAAAATTGAGAATTTTAGATCTAAGACATATTCATAATACTGGGTTCGGACTTGGGTAGCTCAATTAGGTCTAAGCGATTGATCAAATCGAATCAAAAGTTGGTAAGAGGGGATCAACAATGCTTAAATTGACCAGCCTAATAGGATTAAGTCTGGGTCAAGATTGAGTCACGATCAAGCAAGACCTAATTAGGCTCAGAGGTTAGAGTCTAGATTGTAGGCTAACCCAATTGGTTTTGACTCAATAATTTGGTGTCTAAGGTAAGTTTGGCACATACGACCGACTGGTTTTTAATTGGAAGCTACTCGATCTGAATGCGTTCTTGTATGAGTTAATGGCATATTCCTTCCACCGGTCTCACTTACCTGGCCATATCTATTGACACAATTCTGATCTGAGGTGGTCAATAATCCGAGCTAACCCATGCCACTAGGTTAATCATAATTGTTATGACTATGATAAGTCTAGTTTAATGAGACCTAAATCAATTCTCCCTAAAAAAAGATTAAGTCTGAGGTCTTCCACCATTGTAGATGTACGGGCCCTTTTCAGGGTTGATTGTTCTTGGCTGGATACAGTGGCTCAGTTGTACCGAGAAGACGCAACCATGTATATTAGGCATTGGATGCTATGGGCTGGAGGATGAGTTGGGCTCAATATTCTGGATACGGTGAGAGACTCAATTAGAAATCCAGTCTGTGCAAATGGTGGGTCTGACTTAACTAAGGAGTGGATCAATATTTCAGATACGGTGAGATTCATGAATTAGAGATCAAGTTTGGGTGCACCATGATTAGAAAATCATTAAACAAGAGTTGTTCACTCATTGGCTAACCCATCACTAATAACTGTTAGGTGAGGTGATGAGTCAGTTGGTGAGACCGCACCACCCACTAGAAATCATTAATCATGGAGATTTTCGCATCTCTACAAAGGGAGTGTAGGAATCCAAGAAAATAGTGGGAGCTAATTTATTTAAAAATAAAATTTTTAAATAAATTGGTCAGGTCATAATTGCAGTATCTAACTAGAATCTTTGACTCTCTATAGGAAAATATCTGCGTCCAACCCATTAGCACGTATCCTAGACACACACAGACTGATCAAACTCAATTATAAAGATTGGCTCAGGAACTATAAAATTATTTTGAATTTCGAGAAGTTAACCCATATTTTGGATCAGGACCCTCCCACCTTACCAGCACATCCATCAATTGAATAGAGAGCGTCTCTGGAAAAATGGATAGACGAAGATAATAAGGTCGGATATTACATGTTGGGCTCGATGTCTGATGAGCTCTAGCACCAACATGAAGATATCGGGATTGCTCGCCCAAATGTTGGCTCACCTACAGGAGATGTTTAGTGAACAGAGTCACGCAGCCAAATATGAAGTCACGAAATGATTTTTTAAGGCTAAGATGCATGATGGGCAGTCAGTCCAAGATGACAATGATCGAGGACATGGAAGAGCTTGAGAAGCTTGGTGTGAAGTTAGACTTGGACCTGTAGAACGATATTATTCTACAATCCTTGACTGATGCATATGGGCAATTCATCATGAATTACCACATGCATAAACTTCAAAATTTCTTGGCCAAATTAATGAATATGCTGGTTACCATTGAGCTTTCTATGAAAGGTTCTAAAGGCTCAGTTCTTGCTATGGAATGGACTTCTTCCAAAAGAAAATCTTATGAAAAGAAAAAGAAGTCTGTGAAAAAGCAGAAGGCGGAAGGAACAAAGAAGAAGAAGACTGAGCCGAAGAAAAAGGCCGATGTCAAAGGAAAGTGTTTCCATTGCAACAGCGATGGCCATTGGAAGCAGAACTGTCCTACTTACTTGACCACCCTAAAGAACAAGAAGGAAGGTCCTTCTGGAGGTATGCTCATTATTGAGTCTAACCTTATGGTTTTTTCTGCATCCAATTGGGTGCTTGACTTTGGTTCTAGTTCTCATCTATGCACTTTCATGCAAGGTCTTGAGGATAGCAGGAGGTTGAGGGATGGAGACATGATCCTGCGCATCGGTAATGGAGCAAGAGTTGCTGCAGTAGCCGCGGGAACATACCCTCTTTGATTACCATCTGGTTTAGACTTAGTTTTGAAAGACTGTTATTATGTGCTTGCAGCTAGCAGGAATTTGATTTCTATTTCATGCTTAGCACAAGAAGGCTATGTGATTACCTTCTTTAAGGACCATTGTAATATTCTTTATGAAAGAAATAAAATTGCAAATAGTTTCCTTATTAATGGTCTTTATCAGCTATATATTGATGTACCTATTCTAACTATCGAGCAAAACGTGAATGCCAAATGACCTAAGGATAGTCCAAATGATAGATATCTATGGCACCTAAGATTAGGTCATATAGCAGAAGATAGGATCAACAAATTGGAGAAAAATAGGCTATTGAGTTCATTGACTTCTGAGTCATATCCAACTTGTGAATCCTACCTTCAAGGCAAAATGACCAAACTCCCTTTTGTTGGACATGGGGAGAGGGCCACAGATCTCCTTGCCCTAGTACATACTGATGTGTGCGGTCTATTTGAGGTGCCGACTAGAGGCAATTTTGTCTACTTCATTACCTTTATCGATGATCTGTCTAGGTATGGGTATGTGTATCTTATGAGATAGATGTTTGAAGCTTTTGAAAAGTTTAAAGAATTCAGACATGAAGTAGAAAAACAAACTGAAAAATCTATTAAGGTTCTTCGATCAGATCGAGGAGGTGAATACCTTAGTCGAAAATTCCTCGACTATCATAAGAAAAATGGCATAGTCTCTCAATGGACTCCACCAGGAACACCTCAACTCAACGGGATTTCAGAATGAAGAAATTGGATCCTATTGGATATGGTTCAATCCATGATGAGCTTCATAGACCTTCCTGATTTTCTTTGGGGACATTCATTATTAACTTCAATTTATCTACTGAATAGGGTTCCCTCTAAGACCGTTCCTACCACACCGTATGATATATGGTACTGTAAGAAACCATGTCTGAGTCATCTTAGAATTTGGGGTTGTCCGGCTCATGTCAAAAGACAACAAGCGGACAAGTTAGAGTATAGGTCCTTTAGAGCTCGATTCATAGGATATCCTAAAGTGTCATTTGGATACTATTTCTACATTCCAGAAGATCATAATATGATTATGAGTCGACATGCCATCTTTCTTGAAAAATAGTTAATTCAGGATAGCGGCATTGGAAAGCAGATCAAGCTTGATGAGAAAGTCTCACAAGTACAACGAGCTAAGGACCAATTAGAACCAAATCAGGTTGAGCTAATAAGAACACTACCTCCTCCACCTCATAGATTGAAAAGAGTTTCCCATCCTCCTAAAAGATACTTAGATATTATTTTAGAGAAAGTAGAGAAAATGTTCCTCGTAGGTAATGGTGCTCATGGTGATGATCTCAAAACCTATAATGAGGCGATATCAGATATTGACTCTGAGAAATGGCTGGAGGCAATGCAGTTAGAAATTAACTCGATGCACTCAAACCAAGTCTGGATCTTGGTAGATCCACCAGAAGGTATAGTACCTATTGGGTGTAAATGGACCTTCAAGAGAAAGATTGGTGTAGATGGGAATGTGGAGACATTCAAGGCTAGACTAGTGGCAAAAGGTTATAGTCAATGCGAAGGCATTGACTATCAGGATACCTTTTCCCCAGTGGCTATGCTAAAATCCATCCGCACATTGCTTGCCATTGCAGCCTATTTCGATTATGAAATATGGCAAATGGACGTGAAAATGACATTCTTGAACGAATATCTTGAGGAAGATATCTATATGAAACAGCCGCTAGGTTTCACATCCAGTGATACTGATCACAAGATTTGCAAGCTGAAAAGGTCCATATATGGACTTAAGCAAGCATCTTGAAGCTAGAACACTCATTTCAATGATGTGATCAAAACGTTTGGTTTCATCAAAAATGAAGAGGAACCATGTGTCTTCAAAAAGGTCTGTGGGAGCGCTGTTGTCTTCCTCGTATTGTACGTGGATGACATCCTCCTTATTGAAAATGATATTCCCATGATGACAATAGTCAAATTATGTTTGTCCAAGGAATTCTTCATGAAAGACCTAGGTAAAGCATCCTATATTCTAGGAATTAAGGTCTATAGGGATAGATCGAATAGGATGCTAGGACTTTCACAGAAGATGTACATAGAGAAAGTACTAAAGAGGTTTAGTATGGAAAACTCTAAGAGGGGATTATTACCCTTTAGACATGGTATTCATCTTTCCAAGAAGATGTGTCCTAGCACACCTGAGGAAATAGAATGCATGAGCAAGATCCCTTATGCTTCTGCAATAGGGAGCCTCATGTATGCCATGCTATGTATACGACATGATATAGCCCATGCTATGAGTGTCACAAGTAGATATCAGTCAAATCCAGGTGAAGAACACTGGACTTCTGTGAAATGTATCCTTAAGTACTTGAGAAGAACTAAGGATATGATGTTGGTGTTTGGTAATGGAGAACTCCAAGTCCAGGGATACACAGATTCGTATTTTATGTCTGATATAGATGATCGAAAGTCGACATCTGGAAGTCTGTTTGTGTGCAATGGTGGTGCTGTTAGCTGGAAGAGTTCCAAGCAAACTATGATAGCAGATTCCACCATGGAAGCAGAATATATCGCTGCATCAGAGGCTGCGAAGGAAGCATTTTGGTACAAAAAGTTTGCTGCAGAAATCGAAGTAATGCCATCAGATGCCATTTCTCAATATTGCGACAACAATGGTGCCATAGCCCTTGCTAAGGAGCCCAGGTCTCACCAAAAATCCAAGCATATTGAATGGCGATACCACCTCATCTATGATTACCTCGAGAAGGGTTATGTCGAGGTCAAGAGAGTCAACTCCATAGATAATGTGGCAGACCCACTTACAAAGCCGTTGGGCCAGTAGAAAATCGAAGCCCACCTTAAGAAGATGGGACTTAGATTTATAGCCAATTGGCTTTAGGACAAGTGGAAGATTGTTAGATATATGTGCCCCGGAAGCTAGAATTGGCTGACACTTGTAATACACTTCTAGGGGCAAAATTATAATTTAGACTATAATAAATAAAATGGATTATTTTCTATCACATATGTGTATTTAGTGTCTATGATACATCCTTTGAGTTAATGGTAATGATAATTCATATTTTCAAGAGTTGAAAATTTAAGACATGAATAATCATTATTAACTCATAAAATGCTCCCGACCATAGGATCATCATAAGAATGGTGATTGATTCGGAAGGTTGGTGTACAATCACTTCTCTTTAGTAGATGAGTCTTGAGTCTATGGTGTGGAGACATCGGAGTGAGAGTACAGGTACTCGTTAGAGAATGAGGGCACTGAGCGTGACCACCTCGAGTAGTCATTAGGAAGTCTACCTTCTCGTTGATGACTGACTTGATGCTGCAGTGGTGTGTCTGGTTCTTTGACCTGAGGTGCATCGGCAGTTCATCTTGAGGGTGTTATAGTTTGACTACACCATTACTCGGTCTCCTAGCCATATGGAACCTTGAGGTGTATGTTGGCTATAGCATGTTCCTTGTAGGAACTGGATAGCATCAAGATGGAATCTATCTACCTCGATGGTAGAGGAGCAGCCCTATGATGATCACGAGAATCAAGTCTAGATGTCCATGGCCATGGCAGAGTGAAATAATAGAAAGAGTTTCTATTTAGGTTTTCACATTGGACTTGAAATTGAATGATTACAACATATGAAAGAGACTAGGGATTGATGAGTTCACCTTAATCCTAATCTGATCGTGGCTCAAGATAGAAGAACTTAATCACACAAGTAGCTGCACCAAGAGGTTCGCATTCAGCTCTGATGGGTTGCCACCATATACTGCTAGGTGTCACTGGTGGATTTTGGGAGCAATTAGAATGATTTAGATGATCGATCATTCTAGCTGTTCGAATCAGAAGAGTTCTGATCCATCAAAAGGAGTTTCGATGATGTCGATGATAGAGATCTTGACATATCCCATTACCATACAAAACTGAACCTAACTGGGTCATACAAATAAGGGTTTGAATTTGGTGATCATCAATTGAATTGATCTAGTTCAATTAATCTGAATGAGATTCAATTAGGTTCAAGAAAATCGTGCTAGCACTCGATTGAACCAAAAGTTCTTCTTTTACTATCACAAATAAGTTGTCCTAACTGAGCCAAAGGAGTTTGTGCTCAAACAGAGGCCTTCATATGGTCTGATTGGAGGTTGTACAAGTCAGAAAAGGTTGTTTTATTTTGTAGGATATTACCTACCATTTTTGGTCATCTGCCATTTCTCGTTCTTTGACTTTGGTCAAAAGTCAAACTTTGACTGGTCAAATGTTGACCATTGACACTTTGACTTCTGTCCACGTGTCACGCACCTATTGAAGAGCTGGTGGGGGCCTGTCCTCCTATCAGAACCTGACAAGGTAGAGGGCGCACGCCACCTTTGGCGTGTGCTTGAGCTGGAGGCACCCAGGAGTCCCTGTTGGACAAGGACTCCATCTTCTTTTTGGATTCCAATTAGAGTTCTCCTAAGAACCAACTTTGACTGGTCTTAGGTGCCCTCTAAGGAGGAATCTAGGGGACTCTATTCCCACCAATCAGATTTAGATCTGATTTCACAAAGAGTTGTGATTGGTTGGGAAGAAGAAGAGTTGGATCACAGTTAGTCTATAAATAAGACCCTACGCCCAACTCAAAGAGGAATCTGAATTAATTAAGATCTCCACGCCCGAAGGCCTTTTCTCCTCTCCTCCTCCATGCCAAAGCATCTTCTCCCTCTCCTCTCCACGTCCAAAAGGGTTTTGGACCTTGGTTGGTGCAATCTAGACAAGAGAAAGGTGAGTGAAAGCTAGAAGGCTGCGCTGCTGCAAAGGATGACTGCTGATCTTCAAAAGAAGTTTTGAAGATCCTCCAGATCAGATCCAGATCTGATTTTTGGAGATGTGATAGAAAAAAAGAGGATCTCCAGATCTAGCCTAAGTGGATACCGGTAGAGGCCAAGCACTTGCGTGGCATGATCCAGAACCTTCCGCTGCTTACAGGATCATCAACGGGTAATAGGATTACCCACTTTAAGGTAAATTAAATCTGATTTGATTTATCTAATTTTATTTTAATTTTTAAAATAATAATAATCAGATCTAAAATATCTTAGATCTAATCTGGATCAAAGAAAATTTTTTTTGAAATATATCTCTTGATCTGATTAGATCTGAACGAACCTGGTCTAGGAAATCAGGATTTTCCTTCAATAACAAACCTGACTCTGATACCAATTATGGAAACTAGATCTAATGCTTTAGGACTGGATTATGAAACTTTTTTTAAATCTAGATAGTGAAAGATAGGAATTAATTAAAATTAATTTATAAAAATTAGAAAACTCATAAATCTAAAATTCACTTACATGATTATAGCATGTGATTAAATCAAAAATTAAAAATATTAAAAAAGAAAGACATGTTGATCACATCAACATTGATCTACACTAGATTGCATTCAAGTATGAAACAAGGGATCAGATCCATATTACCTATGCAAGTAAGATTTTCTAACTTACTGATCTAGGCTTAAGGATGTAGCTCTGAGCCACACATGCATCCGGCTCTAAAGGATGACCACACGAGCCCATGAATCTCAATCAGAAATTCGATGCTCGAAAATCAGCACAATAATCTAGTACTATGCTGATCCTTCTTCGACAATCGATCCAATTCTTTCTTCTTCAAAATTTGAACTCTTCAAGAATCAAAAGGAAGAAGAGAGACTTCAAATCTGAGACAACTATCATATATCTCTAACAAGGAGGAAGAGAAGGAAAGAACAAAAGAAACCTAGAAGAAGACCCTCTTCTTCTTCTCCATTCTCTCACCTAGATACCTAGATTGGTGTCTATGAAATCCCAATGCCCATGATGCTTCTCTCTTTGATTTTCACACACCAAGGAGCCCTCTCAATAGTCTAGAATTTCTCAAAAAATCAGGCTAAAATTCACTTTATATAGTGAGATATGATGTAGTCCTTGTCTAGGTCAAATAACTAGACAAGGTAGGACCATATAAGGCAACTAGTTAGGGCACCCAACACTTGGGCGTCCCCTCCTTTCATCATGCCATAAACCACCAAGAATAAGCACACAAAAGGCTCTCTTTTTACTATGGAAAACCAGAGAATAATCAGGGTGGGGGGGTGGCATAAGGGAAGAGTCCAAGTTTCCTAAAATTCTATCCAATAGAATTTGAAACTTGGAAACTAACTACCTTTGTTGACTTGGTCCATAACAAAATACCAAATAAGTAGGAGAGGGAGAGAAGGCCATGCATGAGAGGGCCTAGAGAGAGGGATTCCACAACAAAAATAAGAAAGCGTGGGCGTGGGGGCATGGGGTATAGGTGGTGCAAGGAGAGAATCCTAGTCTTACTAGGATTCCGTATTTAACTTGGTCAATTATATTTTCTCAAATCAAACTAAACCAGAAGCAAATCAATCCAATTAAATTAGATCCTAATCTAATTAAAAATATAATAAAATTAGATTAAATTATATTTAATTTTGATTTAATTTCTAATCAAATTAGAAACTAGGTTGACCCAAGTCCTAATTGAACTAGGACTAGTTCTTTCCTGCAATTGGCTTATCCATTAAACTAATTGAACTTGATCCAATCAAATCCAAACAAAATCTAATTAAATTATATTTAATTAAACCTAATCTCATCCCTCTAGCTTAATTAAATTAAGTTAATTAGTAATCCAATTGCTAATCGATCCTCCCATAACACTTGCACTAGGTTAAACTTCAATCATATAGATTGTTTAACCCTAGAATGATTCTTAATAATTGATCAACCATTCGATCAGATTGTGAACTCTAATATGTGTGACATCATAGGTTCGAACCTAAGCCAGTAGCATAAGAATAAATTTCTATATTAATCAAAGTGACCATCTAGCAACGGTACTCGATGGTCAGATAGGTCGAATGTATAGAACAACATTCTTATAATCCATATGGATATAGTTTTCATATAATTCATCTCCTTGATCAAAATGCTCGTTGGATACCATAGAGTTCAACTATCAACTCTGATCTGACTATCCACATTATATTTCAAAATATCAAATCCATCTCATGGATTATCTTAACCAAGATTTTGCTATGTTAAAATATTATGAAAAATCCTTCTCCAAATCTTAGAGTGATCGATCCCATCCTGATCACACACCGACTTTGCAAGTATTTGATTGTACCCAGAAATCTTTCATTATTAAATTAAAAATTTTGTTAGTTTTGTACCAAAGCATATTGAGTTGCTTGCAAGCCACTGGGGTGACCTCAGGTCTAAGAAATACTTATACCTATATTCCATCAAAGACCTTCTCGACAGCAAAATGCTTTAGAGTTGGTCACATTCAATGATGATGTAGCCTTACATCTCATCTGTATGCCATATCAGTATCTTTACACTGTTCGGTTAAGTAAACAACCAACCTATATGGCATACAGTGACCTATGCTCGATAGATGCTATCATCCTAATTAACAGCCAATCATTTCATCATGAATAGTTTAAGGACTAATCGATAAATTCTCTCTTTATCAAAACTCTATAGTTGTAAAAACTTCATCGCAACAATGGAGTTCATTAGAAGATGTAGACTTTATGATGAAAAAAATGCCAAAATATTTACTATTTATTAAAAAATTAATTATAATTATAATATTGCTCAACTACAAATAGGCTGATGATTGGCTTTGGAACATATTTTCCAATAATATAGACATCTTGGAGAAAGCATCATAAAATAAGATATCGATAGAACTATAATTATCAACCAAGATACGATATATATCATAGTTTGTAATATTCAAAAAAATTGCAACCACATCATCATGTGAAAATTGAACCCCTTGTGCATCTTCTTCAATGAAAGTCATGGGTTCTTTAGTCCTCCACCTCTTCATTAGCTCTACCGATCCACTGGCTTTTTTTACCAATATCCCCCGGCTATAGTATTGATGATTCCAAGTGGGGATTGGTCTTCTTGAGGTTCTTCCCTCCGAGGTTGTTCTAGCTTTAGAAGAGCTCTTGGCCACTCTTCTCCTCTCAGTCCAACATCATAGGAATCGATCCAGCTAACCTCACCTAATTAGCTTCTTAATTTCATCTTGGAGCTAGAAACATTCTTCAGTATTGTGACCGTGGTCATGATGACATAGACAATACTTGTTGGGATTGCGCCTATTTGGATGTGATCACAACCTCTCCGACCTTGGTAGTTTTTCCTTAATCTCCATTAGAACTTGAGTTTTTGGAGCATTCAGAGAGGCATAGTTATTAAATCTTTTGGGAGAGGGGCTTTGCCACATCCATCTATCAAGGCTTCTTGGATGACGAGCCTGAGGTGGAGTTTGGGTTCACTTGCATTCAGGAGGAATCCTAGAATGGGGCCGATCTTCACTTGGTTTTTCATACGCATGGGCTTGTTGGATTCCCCCACCTGCCACTGCCTCACAGCATCATCATCTCGCAGCTTGAAGGCTTCTTCAACTCGGGCATAGCCTTCAGCCTGAGCTAGTATATTGACGAAGACCCAAAGGTATTTCTTCTCTAATGAAAAGAGAAGATCATTTTTCGAAAGGCCGCCCTTCAGAGAGACCATTGAAATAGATTGGTCCAAATTTTGGACCTCTAGAGCAGCAATGTTGAAGCAGCCAACATAGGCTAGGATGGACCCTCCATCTTTTTAGTTAATATTGATAAGAAAATTTAAGCCCTACCTTTGGTGTCAGCTACAAACAAAATGAGCTATAAACTAATGGCTCAACTAGTCAAAGAAGTATATGATATCCAGCTTTAGGCTCGAGTACCAATATTTTATTGCACCCTTCAAGGTCGATGGAAAGCATGGCACAAAATGCCATCTGGCGTGCCATGGAGTAGCATCCTGATTTAGAGGTCTTCCAAGTGGTTGGCAAAATCCAAAGTTCCATCATAACTTTTAAATTGAGAAAGCATGAAGTTTGGCAAGATGGATTCCTGCATGATCTGGACAGTGAAAGTCTGGTCAATGCAGATGTCCTTATTATGGGCAAGGGTGGCATGGAAGAGCTCCTTAATCTATCAATTTATTTTCTGAAGCTTCTAATCATGGACATTATCTCGATCATGAATCTCAAAGTATGGCAAACATGATGGGGGTACAGACTTTTTGGGGGTGGAATCATGCTCAAAATAGGTGCTCACAACTCTTTGTTTTTTATTTTTGCAATTTTTTGATTGGTTTCTCCAAGTGGGTCTCCCTTGTTTCAAATCTTGGTGCTCCAGTGATAGCCTCTTGAGTAGCATCGATGTCGAAGCCTATTGCATAGCCTACACAACTTTTATGAGGCTTCTCACCTATTGTACCAGTAGGTTGAACTAGTTAGCATCCATCATTGCTGTTGGTTGGGGGGTTGCGGTGTAGATGATGGTGGTGGAGCAGGATGATTGGCCAGTTTTAGGTTGGATCGAGCGATGCTGGTGGTAGATTGCTAGGAGGATGCTCTCTTGAGGGGCATTTTTGCTTGAATGGAGAAGGAGACGACTGCTCGATTGGGTACTTCTTTTAGAAAAAAGGCTCACAGTTCCTTCCTCTAGCGTCAATCCTATTGGTGCCAAAAATGGACGATCATCGAAGATTGCTGGTGATGATGGTGAAATTTGGGATCTTACCAGTGGAACCTATAAGACAAAGTTCTGACCAGAGTTGGCTTTAGCATAGAATCTCTAATGGTCAAGGTAGTATTCTGGCCAACAAGAATGGAGTACTTAAAAGATTTTTAATGAAAAACAGAGCTTAGAGAAGGAAATATATCTGGAGAATCCAATTTATAGATGGAGCCTATAACAAATTGATGGTGACAAGAGTAATAAAATGTCAATAGGCTATTTGGACAGCTCAGAGTTTATTATGGAAAGTGGGTTGTCCTTTGTCACGACTTGCTGGTTGTTGGATATTATTTGCTGAAGTTTGGATGGAAGGTTAGATGCTTTTGAGCTTGGTCGTAGGTCATTTATATTGAGATTAAGCCATTGGGGCTTAGGGTTAGATGGATTGGGCATGAAGATCGATCTTTGGATTGAGAGTGATGAGTTTGTAGATCAGGTTCTAGATTTGAACCTCGGTAGAACTATTTCAAGTGCTTTTGGAAGCTTGATCAACATCAAGGTTGGTCGATGATGGACACTAGCCCTTTGGTCTAGAGGACTTAAGATCAAAAACAAATATTGAGTTTCTCAATTAAAACTATGCTGGTGCTGCTTTAGCTATTCTAATGAAGTTCGGCCAGTACTCAAGGTCGTGCTAAAGTCAGGACCGGATATGCTAAGGTTCAGTGCCTGGGGAGCGATTGTTGCTTATCTTAGATTGAAGATCGGAACAAAGCTGATGACGAATTCCTTTTACTAGCTCAAGTTCATCTGGTTGAGTTTCACAGTGTAGGCCTTGCAAGATCTACTATTGTGGTAATGCGGTTGCTATATTCGAGCTAAAGATTGAGGTGAAAATGCTTGGTTGCTATACAAGCTGGGACATCGATAGGGGGCTAGTCATTTCTAGGATGAGCTTCTCCCAGTTGAAGTTTGAAGCTTGTCAGATTTAAGGGGCTGACCTTCTGGTGCTTAGCCAAATCTAGAGACTTGTTTAATCGAAACATAGGCTTGATTACATCTTAAGTTTGGATGGCTTCTTCCAAAGATCAGCAAGGTTAGTCCTCACTTGACTTCGGCAGGAGCTATTTTACCCCCAACAGAGTTCATTGGTGAAGAAACTAATGCATCTATGATTGAACTTATGGAAGTTCGATAGATGAAAAAATCGACACAAGTAGCTGAATCTAAACCAGATTTAATTAGATCAAATCCGAAGCACAATGTTCCTGCACCCTTAAGGTGGTCTGGTAGAGTACCACGTTAGTCAGACAGATACTATGATTTCTTTGTCCGTAAAGGGATTTTATCAAATTCAATGAGAATGATGAGGATTCGATCACTAACATGGATGCAATGTAGAGATTTGATTCTGAGAAATGGTTTGAAGCCATGAAACCCAAAATAGTGTCCATGAATGTCAATAATGTATAGACATTAGTTGATCTACCTGAAGGAGTAAAACCCATAAGGTGTAATTCAAAAGGAAGAGGGACACAGACGAGAAGGTGGAGATCTATAAAGCCCATTTGGTTGCCAAAGAATATCATAAACATTATGGTATAAATTATGATAAGACGTTTTCTCCTATGGTAATTTAGATTATACTTGCAATAGCTGCTTATTTGGACTATGAAAATTGGCAGATGGATGTTAAAATAGCTTTCCTAAATAGAAAGCTGGATGAAGAGGTGTATATGATATATCCTATAGGATTAACATCCACAGATGAGTCTAAGATGTGCAAGCTTCAATAATCTATTATGGATTGAAGCAGACATGTCAGAGTTAGAACATGCATTTTGATAAGATGATTAAAATGTATGGCTTCATTAAGAATAAAGAAGAGCCCTAGATATATAAATGGGCCAATAGTTCAGTGATGTTATTTTTTGTATTATATGTGGATGATATTTTTTTAATCGAAAATGACATCCCTACATTACATGGAATAAAGGTTTGGCTATCATCTCAATTCTCCAACAAGGACTTGGGAGAAGCTTTCTACATCCTTAGGATGAAGATCTATAGTGATAGATCTAAGAGATTGCTTGGGTTATCCCAGTCCACGTACATATACGTTGTGCTGAAGCGGTTTAGCATGAAAAATTTCAAAATAGGCTATCTATTGATAGGACACAAAATTTTTCTCTTGAAGTGAAATTGTCCAACAATACCTTAAGAGAGAGAGCATATGTGTAGAATACCATATACCTCGATAGTGGGTTCTATTATGTACGCCATGATATGTACGAGATCAGCTATGGCATACTCACTAGGTGTAGTAAGTAGATACCAATCTAATCCAGGAGAAAACTACTGGAAGGTTGTTAAAACCATTCTTAAGTATTTAAAAAATACTATAGACCAGTGGCTTGTTTATGGTGGCCTTCAACTTCATTTAAGAACAAAGTTCAGGTTGATCCTTTCCTACCATAATTGAATTTGCATAAAAGATAGGAATGTTAAAATAGAAAACTTTTATTGAAATATGGCTATTAATAGTACACTCATAAATTTTTAGAATTCTAAGGTCGGGATAGCATAGTTCCTCCAAGTTCTTTTATATGGTAAGTCTTCATTCGAACAATTTCCTCAACTTGGTAAGGATCTTCCTAATTTGGGGCAAGCTTGCCTTGATTCTATGGTTGAGCGACTTCCACTTGACGTAGTACCAAGTCTCCAACCTTGAATGTCTTACTATTGACTTTAGAATTATAGTACTAAGCTTCTTTCTGCTTATAGACTACCATCCAAACTTGAGTTTTCTCATATTTTTCTTCTAATAGATTAAGATTTGGTCCAAACTCTTGTCAATTATTTTGTTCGTTGAAGCTTTCTACCCATGCCAAAAAAAGCTTGAGTTCAACTAGAATAATTGCTTTAGTTCCAAATGCCAGAATGAATGGAGTTTCTCTAGTAAGTAGCCTTTGGGTGGTTCTATAAGTCCAGAGAACATGGTAAAGTTGATCCATCCATGTTCCTTTTACTCGTTCAAGCCTTGCCTTTATTTCTTGCAATAATATTCTGTTAGTTACCTCCACCTCACCATTTGCTTGGAGATGAGCCACAGATGTGAAATGATGAGAAATATTCAAATCTTCATATAATTCAATAAATTTTACTCCTATAAATTGGCATTTATTATCGATAATCGATGTCCAAGGTAAACCAAATCTATATATTACAGTCTATCAAATAATGTCCTGTACTTTAGCTTCAGTAATCTTTGCCATGGGTTTAGCTTCTACCCACTTTGTGAAGTAGTCCATTTCAACTAAAAGAAATTTTTATTATCTAGATGTTATGAAAAATGATCCGAGTATGTCCATGTCCCATTATGTGAATGACCAAGAGGCACTTAAAGGTGTGAGTAGAGAAGTCGGCTACCATTGAATATTGGTATTTCTTTGACATCGATCACACTTTCTTACATAATCAACTATATCCTATTGCATGGTTGACCAATAATATCCTGGTTGAATCAACTTATAAGATAACAATCTTGTCCCAAGATGATTCTCGTATACTCCTTCATGTACCTCCCTTAGGGCATAATTAGCTTCTGATGGTCGAAGACATTTAAAGAGTGGCAAGTAACAAGATCTCTTATATAATTTATTCTTATACAAGATGTAGCGAGAGGCCTGGTTTCTCAACTTTTGAGCTTCTTTGGGATCTCTAGGAAGGATGCCATCTTTAAGATATAAAACTAGTGGGTCAATCCAGTGGGGTTCATGATCCACCTGCATCATTGTCTGAGGTTCCTCCGAAGTTAGTTGTTGAAGAACTTCAAAGAAAACTTCTTTTGGCAAGTCATTTGGAGCCAAAGTAGCTAATTTGGTTAGAAGGTCTGCTTTAGAATTTTCTGCTCTTGGAATTTGCTGAATGCCAAAACTAGTAAATGCTGAGGTTAAGCTCTTCACCTTGCCCAAATACTTTCTCATATTTTCCTCTCGAGCATCATAGTTGCCATTGACAAACCATACCACCAATTATGAATCACTATAGATTTTCAAATGATCTATCCTGAGTTTTTTGGCTATTTTTAATCCTACAATCAAAGCTTCATACTCTACTCTATTGTTAGTTGCGAAAAATTCAAAGTGTAGTGCATATTCGGTAATAACTGCTTTTGGACTAATAAAAATCAAGCCCGCACCTGTTCTAGAGGCATTAGGTGGGCCATTGATATATAAAGCCAAAAAATCTTTTGAAAAGTCTACTTTCTCTTCAGTGGAGCTTAGCTGGAGATTAGAAGTGCTAGCTTCCTATTGCTCAGGCTTGGCCAGATCCATTATAGTGCATTCTACCATAAAATTGGTTAGAATTTGAGCTTTGATAGACGATCGGGATTAAAATTTTACATCAAATTTTATGAGCTCGATCACCCATTTTGTAATTCTCCCAAAGGTATCAAGCTAATGAAGGACTACCTTTATATGTTGATTGATGAGAATTATCACTGTATGCCCTTGAAAGTAGGTTCAGAACTTCCTGACTACAATTAACAAAGAATAATTTAGGTTTTCTAATTTAGTATACGTCATTTCGACATTTCTCAAGATCCGATTTATATAGTAGATTGGTTTTTGAACTTTATTCTCCTCTCTAATTAAGACAGCTCTGATGGCCATAGGAGATACGGCTAAATACAAGAATAATTCTTCACCCAGCCCAAGCTTGGCAAGAAGGAGAGGCTAGCTAAGGTAGCTTTTTAGTTCTTCGAAGGCTTGCTGACATTCTGAAGTCCAATAGAAGTTCTTCGATTGTTTGAGTACTTGGAAGAAGGGTATGCAACATTTTGCCAATCTTAAAACAAAATAATTCAAAGCTATGTTACAATTTGATGCCTCAAATTCGATCCGCAGTAGAGAAAAATCAATATCAGCATACAATTGAGCTAGCTCAGATATGGATCGAGCTGGTCCTCTCAGATAGATAAAAAGTAGGTATTCGGATGAGATGTAGTTGAGCCAGCTCAACCTCTGATTGAGCCGGCTCGACGAAAGCAGACAAAATAGGATAGGATTTTCTATTTGGTCTTAGATTGTGATTAATCTAAGGGATCTACAAGAGTTGCATGTGGACTAGATGTATTCACGTGTTCCAGCAGCCATGGAGGGATGCAGACATGATCTGAAGGCTAGGAGACATACCAAACTTCATCAAAACTCTATTAGACTCATATTAGGAGACAGAGCCTTATTTGGATTCCTATGAAATGCTGAGAAGAGGATTCTCAGCCTACATAAAGGCTATGACACTATGAAGAGGTGTGTGGCAAGGTGTGGAACATAGAGGCATGTAGAGAGGCTCAGGTAGCCATCAAGAGGAGTTTAGTAGAGCATTGAGCACATGCAACCTATAGAGCAGATGCAGGCAGAGCAAGATAACAGCCGTGTGAATGATCGTTTGATATCTTATAGCTGCTGAGGGTATCCTTGGGGATTTTAAGAGAGCTTTTATGAGGATAGCTTCTAGTTAAGAGAGGATTATATACAATGAGTTGAGAGTGGAAAATCTTCTCTTGTATCTATTCCTTTTTCATAGTGAAGCTTTGCATGCCCATGGAGGTGAGCCTTTAGGCTGATCTACGTACTTTATTATTCTCATTTTTTTCTTCTTTCTTCTTCTCGCAATAATCTAGTACTAAATCCTTAACAAGTGGTATTAGAGCAACTTAATATCACAACAATTAGTATCAGAGTTAGAGGGTACCAAAGAATGGATTATAGCAGTGGTGATATAGATTGAAAAGTATGAAGAAGACAAGCGCAATCAAAGTAAAGATCAATAGGTTTGATGGAAAGGATAATTTCTCCTTGTGGCAAGCAAGGATAAAGGATGTTCTCATGCAACATGGATTGATCGATGCTCTCAGATACAAAGAGATGCCTACCACCATGGAGGTGAAGGATTGGAAGTGGATTTAGTTGCAGATGGTGAGCATGATCTGCTTGTACAAAGCAGATGATGTTGTAACTCATGTACTTTGCTAGACTTCTCCGATGGCCCTATGATCGAAGCATGAGGAGTTGTACATCGCAAAGTTGCTCACCAACACACTATTCCTTTGAAGGCAGTTCCACTAGCTATGGATGGATGAAGGTCAGAGCATATAAGAGCATCTATCCAACTTCTAGAAGATCCTCACCAACCTCCTCAGTATTTATGAAAATATTGAGTAGAAGACCAGGGCATTGGTGTTGCTAGTACCGGTTCCTCCTTCATATGAGTTCTCGGTGACTTTTTTCTAGTGAAAATGGGCACCATCAAGATGGATGAGGTTAATATGATAAATCTCTAGAATGATATTTTTAGGAGGAAGAACCTAGCTTCGAGCTTAGATGGTGCTAGCGCAGCTTTGACGATTTCTAAAGAAGTAGGTGGCATCTGATGGAGTGATAGAGGATTGTTAAGAGGACAATCCAAATCCAAGATAAGGTACTAATGCAAGAATAGGTGCTACTAGTGTGATGAGTTGGAGCATCGAGTCAAGGATTGCCTATAACTCAAGGATCGGATGAGGGCCACTTTGGTGATGGTCAGTAGTGATATAGAAGGCAGTGATGATATTCTTCTAGTTACTACTGAGGTATCTATATCTTTCTCTCAGTGGATTATAGATTCTACTTCTTTCTATCATGTATGTTGCAAAGAGCTAATGTTTGACTCCCTAGAGACCAGTGAGGGCATTGTGTTCTTGCTAGATGGATCAAGCTGTGAGATGAAGGATAGCGGGATGGTTAGCATGAAGCTTCACGATGGAACAGTGAAGAAGTTGTGTTAGGTCTGATATATACCTAGCTTTAAGAAGAATCTAGTCTCACTAGGTAGACTGGATTTGATTAGCTTCAGATGAAAAGCTGATGGAGGAATCCTGAAAGTCATACATGATAATAGGATAGTGATAAGAGGAAAAAAGTATAGAGGATAATACCTCATGGTAGGGAGCCCAGTGCGAGGTGGAGCTCCAAGTCGAGATGGATCAGGCATGAGATGAGAGACTCGAGAGAATGACAGGTGATGTCGCAAGGTGAAATTTCTATTGCTATAAAAGGCTATCCCATGCAAGTCTCAAGTCAAGAGGATCACAACCATTGGCGGAGATGGGATGGAGCGGCCTGACTAGACTTCTATGTTTGCCCATCCATGAGACAGTAAGCAATTACCCCAGGACATGGGGCGAGAGGATCCAAAAGCTCTCAAAGTTACGTGGAGGCTGAATGTCGAGTCAAGGTGGAGATTGTTAGGATTTGATATCTCAAATTCAATCCATAGCAGAGGAGAATCAGTATCAGCACATAGTCAGGTAGGCTTGGATATGGGTCAAGCCAGCTCAGGCTAAGATCGAGCCAACTCAGACCATAGTAAAGTCGGTCCTCTCAGGCAGATAGAAAGCAGGCATTTGGGTGAGATACAATCGAGCCAGCTTGACCTCTGATAGAGCTAGCTCAATGAAAGTGAACCAAACAGGACAAGATTTTTTGTTTGGTCTTGGATTGTGATTAATCCAAGGGGTCTATGGGAGTTGCATGTAGACCAGATGTATTCATGTGATCAAATGGCCATAGAGGACTACGAACATGATCTGTAGGCTAAGAGACATTCTAGAATTCATTAAAACTCTACTGGACTCATATTAGGAGATAAAGCACTATTAGGACTCCTATGAACTGCTATGAATAGCATTACCAGTCTATTTAAAGGTTGTGACACTATGGAGAGGGATGTGGCAAGGAGTGGCATGCAGAGAGGCTCGGGCAGCTATCGAGAAGAGTTCAATAGAGTGCTGAGAATATGCAGCCCACAGAGTATATGTAGGTAGAGCATCCAGGCTAAGTGAGGCAATGGCTATCTGAGTGGCTGTTTGACATCTTGTAGCTACTGAGGGTTTCCTAAGGGATTTTGAGAGAGCTTTTATAAGGGTAGCTTCAAGTAGAGAGAGAATTATGTACAGCGAGTTAAGAGTGGGAAATCTCCTCTGATATCTATTTCTTTTTCATAGTAAAGCTTTGCATGCCCTGTGGAGGCAAGCTTTTAGGCTAATCCACGTACTTGATTGTTCTCTTTTTTTCTTCTTTCTTCCTACCATAATAATTTAGTACTAGATCCTCAACAAGTGCTATCGGAATGAGTTGATATCACAACAAGCCATGATCTTTCTCGTCAAGTACTGAACTTCTTTTATTATCTTGGGAGTGATCATCTCTTGAATAGCTCAGATCTTCTTTGGATTTACCTCTATGCCATGCCTTAACACCATAAATTCTAAGAACTTTTCTGAGATCACTCCAAAAGCACACTTTATCAAATTCAGTTTTATTTGGTACTTTCGTAGAGTGTTGAATATCCTCTCTAAGTTAGTAATATGATTCCTTGAAGATCAGCTTTTGATAAGCATATCATCCACATAAACCTCCCATTAGGAAATGTGTCCTAAAGACAATCATCTAAGCTATAGATAATTATGCTCCTCATGTAATTTGCATATGAATTATCAATTAATAAAAGTTATTTTGGTTATTTATCATAAATTATCTATCTTTTTTAAATGAACTCTTATGTTATGATGAAGTCCTCTGAACCAAAATTAATCAATAAAGAAGAATTTATTAGATAGTTCTTAAAATTATTCATGACAAAATGATAAGTTATTAATTAGGATGATAACTTATTGAGTATAAGTTACTGTGTATCATATGCGCTAGTTGTCCTTGTAACCAAATAGTATGAAGACACTGGTATAGCATATAAATGAGATATAAGAGTACATCTATACTGAATATGACTAATGTAGCACTCTACCATCAAGAGTAGAGTGCAAAGGCATATAAATATCCTTTCAACCTGAGATCACCATGATGACTTGCAAGCAACTCACTGTACTTTGGTACTGGACTACCTATATTTTTAATTTAGTGATGGAAGATTTTTGAGTATAATCAAATACTTATAGAGTAGATGTGTGAATGAAGAAGGGATTGACCACTCCTAATTTTAGGAGTGAATATCTCACTATATTTCAATTTAACATAATCTAGACCTGGATAATCCTTATGAGGAGTCATGGGATTTGTAAGGTTGAGACTGTGAGGATTGGTGGTGCTCCCAAGTCTTGGGAGGCCATGGGAGGAGTCAAGATATTGACTCTGAGAGACTAGGATAGGTATGGTCCTAGGATTAGGATCGGAGTTATCCTAGGATGGAGGCAGTGTGTAGCCCTCCATAGACTTGATGTCCAGGTGTTGAGGACCTTGAGTGTCTTGGTTGGTACTTCAGAGATCTCGGACACAAGACGGAGCAAGAATCCAAAGTCGGAGAACGAAGACTACAGAGAAGGGCTTCTTCTGCAGTTTAGCTGGCTTTGTCTAAATTTGGATCAGCTAAGTCTCAGTGGATAGGCCAAATAGAAAGGTGCACGTTCGAGACTGTAAGCACGGCATGCAACTAGATAAGTCTTAGGTTAGTTGGCTTAGTGTTGAGACTGAGCCAGCTCAGTGCACAGGCAGAGTTACATGAGGGTCTGTTTGGGGCTAGGATAGGACTTATCCTAGAGATCTTAAGGCTTGGTTTAAGTGGTCTTAAGGGGGCTTACTCATGTATAGGTCAGGTTTAGATCTAGGAGATGAGAGCATGGAAGATATGGGTGTACATGGGCTTGGTGAGTGCTTTCACATATTGGATTAGCTAAGGGAGTTTTTGGTCGGGCCTAAGGCTATGTAAAAATACATAGGTTGTATTAGGGTTTTCATTGAAGAAATCAATACAGATCTTTTTTTACTCTATCTCTCTTCTCTCTTCTCTCTAGTGTTTTGCCCTAGGTTCTTGAAGGAGCCCTAGAGAGAGAGAAGAAGCCTCCCTCAAGTCCAAGGAGGGAGGCATCCCAGCAAAGATCTAGGTGGTGGATCTATGGTATGCTATCCTTAGAGAATATCAAAAGTCTCTCCAAGTTTGTACTAAATTTCCTAGATTTTTTGCAACATGGCATCAGAGCAGTACCATGGAACAATAATTGGTATCAGATGATGCCATGGTAATGCTAAAATTGAGAAATGATACGGATGAACTATTTGAGAAGTGATAGTTAAGTCAAAGTCATCCGAGCATTAAGGGTCAAAGGGTTGAATTATATGGTAACCATAGGCCAGGATTCTAAAATGTTGCTTTCAAACATTCAACCTATCCAAACATCGGATACTATTGCTAGATGGCTATTTTGATTGGTATAGAAATTTGTGTTAGGATATTGCTTCTCTAATACTACTTGTTAAGGATCTAGTACCAGTGAATTTTGATAGGAAGAAAGAAAGAAATAAAACAAGAAACAATCAAGTACATGGATTAGCCCAAAGGCTCGCCTCCACAGGGCATACAAAGCTTCACTATGAAAGAGAAAAACAGGTACAAGAGGAGAACACCCACTCTTAACTCACTATACACAAAACTCTCTCAACTACAAGCTTCCCTCACAACAGTTCTCTCAGAATCCCAACGAAATCCTCAGAAGCTACAAGATGCTTTGTCCTCACAACCTCCTCACCAAATGCTATGCACCTATTTCTTCTCTCTCTTGCGAGCTACACGTACTCGATGCTCTGCCAAGCTTCTCTCGATGGTTGCCTGAGCCTCTCTATGTGCCTCTCATGCCATACGTGCCACCTTGACTACTCCACAGCACCTCGATCCTTTAAATAGGATGAGAATCCTCTTTTCAGTAGTTCACAGGAGTCTTAACAGGGCTCTTTCTCCTAATATGAGTTGAATATAACCTTGTTGGTGTCTTAGAATATTTTCCAACCTTCAGATCATGATCGCAACCCTCCATGGCCACTAGATCCTATGGTCCACGTGCAACTCTCGTAGATCCTTTGGATTGATCATAATTCAAGTACAAATAAAAAATTTCTATCCTATTCTATTCATCTCCTTCGAGCCGGCTTGGTCAGGGATCGAGCTAGCTCAACTACATCTCGCTCAAACTCCTGCTTTCTGTCTGCCTAAGAGAGCCGGCTTGGCTATGGTTCGAGCCAGCTCAATCTCCGCTCCAGTTGGCTCGATCTCACATCTAAGTCAGTTCGACTGCTTGCTGATACTAATTCTCCTCTACTGTGGATCAAATTTGAGGCATCAAATTTTGACAATCTCTACCTTGACTCAATATTCAGCCCCCATCTGACTTTAAGAGCTTGTGATCCATCTCACCCCCATGCCCTGGGGCATGCCTGCTGATCATGAATGGACAAATATGAAAGTCAAGCCAGGCTGCTTGATCCCACCTCCATCATGGGCTATGTTCACTCTGACCAAAGATCTGCTTGAGGAAGTCTCCTACAGTAATAAAAACTTCACTCTGCGACGTCACCTCTTGTCTTTCTAAGTCTTCCATCTCGTGCTCGATCTACCTCCTCCTGGAGCTCCACCTCGCACTGAGCTTTCTACCAGATAGAAATATCCTCTTGTCTTCTTCTTTTCCTCCAATATCATCCTATCATCATGCATGATCTTCAGGATTCCATCACCAGCTACCCACCTATTGCCATTTGAATCAATGAGATAAAATTTTGCTTGAAATTGGGTATTTATCGAACCTCCCCCAATCTCCTCACTACACCATAATGTATCATCCAGATGACCATCCCGCTACCTTTGATCGCATAGCTTAATCCATCTGGTGATGAATAGTGCCCTCACTACTCTTTAGGGAGTCAAACTGCTCCTCTTTGCAACAAACATGATATGTGCATGTAGAATCTAAAATATACTACTAGAAAAAAGTAGATACCTCATCAGATATCTCTAGGACATCATCCTCTGACTCACTATTGGCCATCGTTGCAATAGCCTTCATCTGATCCTTGAGTTATGGGCAATCCTTGACTCGATGCCCTAATTCATCATACCTATATCATCTAATCTTGCTAGGATCCCTCATCTTAGACCTGGATCATCCTCCTCGCGATCCTCTGTTGCTCCATCAACTGTCTCCTACTCTTCCAAAAGTTGCAAAAGCTGAGCTGCCACCATCTGAGCTTGAAGCTGAATTCTCCCTCCTGAGAATCTCATTTTGGATTATCTCTATGGTGATCTCATCCATCTTGATGGTGCTCTTTTCCACTAGAAAAGCAATTACCAACGACTCATACAAAGAAAAAAGTGATGCTAGCAAGACTAACTCCCTGGTCTTCTTCTCAACCTTTTTGCTAATGCTGAGGAGGTCCGTGAAGATCTTTTGAAAGTTGGATAGATGCTCCCATATGATCTAGCCTTCGTCCATCCACAGCTGGTAGAATTACCTCCAAAGAAATAGCTTGTTGGTGAGCAACTTTGTCATGTATAACTCCTCGAACATCGACCATAGCGCCATCGAGAAAATCTCATCATGTATATGGATCATGACATCACCCGCTCGGTACAAGTGGATCATGCTCACCGCCTACTTCTGGATCTGCTTCCAATCCTTCATCTTATGGTCGCTGGCATCTCATTGTTTAAGAGAGCATCGATCAACCCTTGTTGGATGAGGACATCCTTTATCCTTGCTTGCCATAAGGAGAAATTATCCTTCCCATTGAACCTATTGATCTCCACCTTGATTGCACTTATCTTCTTCATATTCTTCAATCTCTATCAACTAATATAATCTATGCTCTGGTACAATCTAGCTCTGATACCAATCTATTAGGATATCAACTTCTCTGATACCATTTGTTAAGGATCTAGTACTGATGAATTCTGATAGGAAGAAAGAAGAAAATAAAATAAGAAATAATCAAGTATATAGATTAGCCCAAAGGCTCACCTCCATGGGGCATGCAAAGCTTCACTATGAAAGAGAAAAATAGATACAAGAGGAGAACACCCATTCTTAACTCACCGTATGTAAATCTCTCTTAACTAGAAGCTATCCTCATAAAAGCTCTTTCAGAATCCCAAGGAGATCCTCAAAAGCTACATGATGCTCTGCCCTCATAGCCTCCTAACCAGATTCTATGCACCTATTGCTTCTCTCTCTCACGGGCTGCACATACTCGACACTCTACCAAGCTCCTCTCAATGGTTGTCTGAGTCTCTCTATGTGCCTCTCATGTCACATGTGCCACCCTCACTGCTTCACAATACCTCAGCCCTTTAAATAGGATAAGAATCTTCTTCTCAGTAATTCATAGGAGTCTTAATAGGGCTCTTTCTCTTAATATGAGTCAAACATAATCTTGATGGAGTCTTAGAATATTTTTCAACCTTTAGATCATGACTGCAATCCTTTATGACCGTTGGATCCTATGGTCCGTGTGCAACTTCTGTAGATCCTTTAGATTAATCAAAATCCAAATCAAAATAGAAAACCTCTTCCTATTTTGTTCATCTCCATCGAGCCAGCTTGGCTAGGGATTGAGTTGGCTCAACTGCATCTCATCCAAACTTCTGCTTTCTATCTATCTGAGAGAGTCGACTCAGTTGTGGTTGGAGCCAGCTCGATTTCAGCTCAAGCCAACTCGATCCCATTTTTGAGCCAACTCGACTGCTTGCTGATATAAATTCTCCTCTGCTGTGGATCAAATTTGAGATGTCAAATTTGAATAATTTATTTCTATGCTACTGAGTTAGATTCAAACCTATGGGGTCACACACATAAGAGATTTCTATCTGATCAGATGATTAATCAATAATTAAGAATCTTCTTAAGATCGAATCGTCAATATGATTGATGATTGATCAAGTGCAAGTATTTTAGGAGGATTAATCAGTAATTGAATTGCTAACTAGCTTAATTTGATTAAGCATTAAGTCTAAGATCAAATCTAATTGAATTATATTAAATTAGATTTAGTTTTGGATTTGATTAGATCAAGTCTAGTTGGTTTACGAGATAAGCCATTTGCAAGAGAGATCAATTTTCTATTTGATTAGGACTTGAGTGCACCTAAATTTTAATTAGTTTAAAATTTAAATCAAATTTAAGTATGGTTTAATTAGATTTAATAAGCCTCTTAGTTGGACTAGGATCACTTTTAATTAGGTTGCCCTAATTCAAATTTAGTAGGATTTAGATTAGGTTTGACCAAGCCAAAATTCGAAAGTCTCAATTAGACTGGGATTCTCCCTCTTCCCTTGCACCAACATCCCCTAAGTCCATGCCCCTTATTTTGAATATTTGCATGAGAATTCTCATGCTCAAGAAGACCCCCTTGTAACCTCTCTCTTTTAGTTTTGGAAATAAATTTGGCTAGGTCAAAATAAGAAAGTTGTTTTGACCTAAGACTCTATTTGATAGAGTTTCAATAATTCAAAATTCCTCCCTTCCTTGGCACCTAAGAAAAAGATTTTAGATGTGATTTTTGGCATTGGAAATGAAGGATTTTAGCTTGAAAAATTGGTAGCCCATGCCAAATAAGAATGGGAGGTGCCCAAGAGTTGGACGCCCCCTATATTATTGGAAAATATGTACCAAAACCAATCGTTAGCCTATTGATGGTTGAACTATTTATAATTACAATTGATTTATTAGTAAATAAAATATTTATTTTGACATTTTCATTACAAGGTATACATCTTCTAATAAGCTCCATTGTTATGATAATGTTCTTAGAACTATTTAGTTTCGATAAAGAGATGATTTATCGATTAGTCCTTAAAACTGTTCACGATCAAATGATACGTTGTTAATTAGGACGATAGTATTTATCGAGCATAGGTCATTGTATGCCATATAGATTTGTTGTCCTCTTAACCAAGGAGTGTGGAGACACTGGTATGGCATACAAGTGAGATGTATGGGTACATCATCATTGAACATGACCAACTCTAGAGTGTTCTACTATCAAGAATTGCTCTAAAGGGATATAGGTATAAGTGTTCCTTAGATCTGAGATGACCACAGTGGTTTGCAAGCAACTCATTATGCTTTGATACTAGACTAACTAAATTTTTAATTCAATAAGGAAAGGTTTTTGGGCACAATCATGTACATGCAAAGTTGGTGAGTGATCAGGATGGGATTGACCACTCTAAGAGTTGGAGAAGAATGCATCACTGTATTTCAATATAGCAAAAACCTTGATCAGGGTAATGCATGAGATGGATTTGATATTTTGAAATACAATGTGGATGATCTAATCGGGATTGACAATTAAACTCTGAGGTATCCTATGAGCTTTTTAGTCAAGAGGATGAATTATACGAAAACTATATCCACATTGATTCTTAGGATGTTGTTCTATACATTCGACATATCCGACCATCTGGTATCATTGATGCAGAAATCTACGATGACATTGGAGGTGGAAAGATGAGACTACTCGCAAGACCTGCAAAATAAAAGTCTAGACTGAAGGTGGGTGGCTCTGGTAGGATCCTCCAATGCTCAAGTCAGTTTTCAGCCAACTAAAATGGAGTGCTCAGAAAATAGAGAGGCGGAGTAACGGGTAGGAAAGAGAGCTTCAGGAGAAACATATCTAGAGGGTTTCTTTTATAGATGGAGCATGTAACATACTGATAGTGATAGCCATAACCATCTAAAAGTAGGCCGTTCAAACCACATGGAGTTTGTTACGAAGGATGAGCTATTGTTTGTCGCAACTTATAGGCATTTGAGATCCATTTGTTGGAGTTCGAATGTAGGTCAAATACTTCTATGTATGTAGTGAACTTGTTATCGGTTGAGGTCGGTTGGGGCAATGTCTAGCAGCTTCAAGGAGTTCAGAAGCTTCCTAGGTCACATGCAGGTAGGCACCTCTTAAATTGAAATCTGAAGTACTATGCCCCATCCTCATGGAGCAGTTGTCATGAATCAGTAATTGGATGAGGATCTTTTGGATGACTCCAATTGATAGGCATGACGTGGATTAAGTGGGCCCACGACTGGCTAGGAGAAGCTCATCCTAAGAGGTATTTAAATGGAAGAAATTTAGCTGAAAAAAGTATGGCTGAAAAGACTGCATCCAGGAGTTCCCATGGAAGGAGTATTGCTGGAGGAGTTCATCTGGAAGGAGTGCTACTGGCGGAGTTCTTCTAGAAGGAGCACGACTGAAGGAGTTCATCTGAAAGGAGTTTGATTGGAGCAGTTCGTCCGGAGGGAATGTGACTGGAGGAGTTCATCCAGAAGGAGCACGACTGAAAAAGTTTGTCTGGAAGGAGTCCGACTGGAGGAGTTCGGTCGAAAGGAGCACATTGTCCACATTTGAGACTTAAAGTATCTTCAAAGCTCATCACCAATCCTATTGGGAGGGTTGAACATTGCTCATGTCATTTATTCTAAGTCAAGAAGCAAGGTGTAATCAAATAATTGTTCTCCTTCACTACTCATAGTCGTTTGCTCGGGTTTCGATGTGCATTCTACAAACTCCAAGGTATGGACTTATTATTGGGAGGATCGGCAAGTTACTTTTGCATGAGGGAAGGCAGCAGAATAACCAGAGGTCTTCATCCATATCAGGATGAGGTTCTCCTCCTATTTCTGACATGGTTAGCCTTTACCTTTATTAGGATGAGGTCCTCCTCGTATCCCTAATAAAGTCATTAGGGCATAAAAAGGCTGCTGTAAAGGCCTCTCCCTTCCTCCTATCTTAAATAACTGGAGGTCTTCATCTATGTCAGGATGAGATTCTCCTTCTGTTCCTACCATGGTTAGTCTTTACCCTCATTAGGATGAGATTCTCCTTTTCCTAACAAGGTCATCGAGGCACAAAAGGGCCATTGAGAGAGCTTCTCCCCTTTGACCCATGTCAAGATGATGATCTTCGCCTGTTCCTAGCATGGTTGACTTTTATCACTATTAGAATGAGGTCCTTCTCCTACCCTAACAAAATCATTGGAGCATAAAAGGGTCGTTGAAAGGGCCTCTCCTCTCCTCCCATCTTAAACAACCAGAGGTCATCATCCATGTTAAGACGAGGTTCTCTTCCTATTCTTGACACGATTAGCCTTTATCCTTATTATGATGAGGTTCTCCTCCTGCTCCTAACAAGATCATCAGGGCATAAAAGGACCATTGATATGGCCTCTCCCCTATGACCCATGTCGGGATGAGATTTTCTTTCTTTTCCTGACATAGTTGACTTTTACCTTTGTTAGCGTGAGGTCCTCCTCCATGTTGGAATCTGGCACCTCAAGATTCGATCAATGATAAGCCAAGAACGAGATTCATAAGCCATGAGAATGATCAGCCAACATACAGTCGGGCTGACATAGATATGCAATCGAGTTGGCTCGAGGTGAGATCAAGTTGGCTCGGGATGGATTTGAGTCGGCTCTCTTAAGCAAACAAAAACTAGTGCTCGGGTGAGATGCAGTCGAGCCAGCTCAGCTTTTGATGGAGCCAGCTCGATGGAGGTGAATAGCATGATGGTGAACAATGCATGAGCACATGAGCGAAGACCTTTTGATGGGTCTACAACCCCTAACTCATGGACCAGGTCTATTCAAGGGATCTATAGAGCTGTCGTACATCCAGCATCTAGGAGAGCACATGGGAGCTAATCGAATGGCTATTAGAATAATTAGGGCTTATAAGAAGGGCTGACGATCCAAGGAGTCATGGAGTCTTGGGAAAAACCTCTCAGGTTGCATAAAGACAAGGTAGGGAGTGCTGGAGTGTTGCAATAGCACCTCTCTGAAGGCAGGGGGGCTGAGAGAGGCTCGGCTATGCAGCAGCCAAGGAGGGTATCTTAGCAAAGAGTGCCAGGAGCTTCTCAGGATACGCTAAGAGCATCAAGGAAGTCGGGAGTGTTCGGAGATGGTGGGGTTGTCTAAGGACATAGGCTGGGACTTGATGTAGAGGCTGAGATTCTCACAGAGTGTCCAAGGAAGTCGAGGACCTTGGACTGATAGATCTTTAAGGAAGATCTTCTTAGGATTACTTTAAGAGCATTGTATGGGTGAGTTCTTCTAGATTGAGAGAGAGGGTTGATGAGTTGAGGTTGTATCTCCTCTATTGTTCTTCTCGGTAGTGAAGCATTGCATGTCCTATGGATGTAGGCACTTGGGCCGAACCACGTATATGATTGTGTTTGTTTGTCTTCTTCTATCTTTCCATAGCAATAGGTGGTGCCATATCTCTTATAGGTGATCTTAGGCAGGTGATCCATGTTTCATAGTTGATGGATCTATCCTAACACTCCTATCCCTAACAAAATCATTGGGGCACAAAAGGACCATTGAAGAGGCCTCTCTCCTTCTCCTATCTTAAATAACTAGAGACCATATATTTTGTTCAAGGGTGGAGCTTGGTTAAGTTGTTTCTAGCTATCATATAGTTTTGCACCAAGGAATAATAATAATAGAATAAGAAAATTTTATTGAAGCAAGATTATTGATAATATATTTGCATGTTCTCCAAGTTCCAAGGTTGCGGGAGTGCTGATCCTCCGAGCTCCGTTAGAAAATATGTTTTTGGTCGAATGACTTCTACGACCTCATAGGGGCCTTCCTAGTTCGGAGCAAACTTTTCTTGATTTTGAGGTTGTGAAACATTTGCTCACCGAAGTACGAGATCTTCTACTCTGAATGTCATGCTTCTAATCCTAGACTTATAGTAGTGGGCTACTTTCTGCTTGTAGGCTGCCATTCGGATTTGAGTCTTCTCTCACTTTTCTTCTAATAAATTAAGATTTGTCCTAAGATCCTGTGAGTTGTTCTGCTCACTAAAAGCTTCAACTCATGCTCAAAGAAGATCAAGCTCAATAGGGATGACTATCTCTATTCCAAAAATCAATGCGAAAGGGGTTTCTTCAGTCGGCAACTTTTGAGTGGTTCTGTAAGCCTAGAGCACATGATAAAGTTCGTCCACCCAGGTTTCTTTTGAACTTTCAAGCCTAGCCTTTATCCCTTGAAGCAATGTTCTGTTAGTTATTTCAACCTCACCATTTGCTTGGAGATGAGCTACGGATGTGAAGTGGTGAGAAATATTCAAGTTTTCACAAAATTCAAAAAACTTCGCTCCTATAAACTAGCATCCATTATCAATGATTAATATCCATGGTAGACCAAATCTGCAAACTATTGACTTTCGGATGAAGTCCTTCACTTTGGATTTAGTGATCTTTGCTAGAGGTTAGTCCTCAACCCACTTAGTGAAATAATCTATAGCCACCAATAGGAACTTTCATTATCTAGGCACCATGGGAAAAGGCACAAGTATATCCATCTTCCATTGCGCAAACAACCAAGGAGCACTTAATGGCATGAGTTGTGAAGTCGGCTGTCTCTAAATGTTTGCATTTCTCTTACATCTGCCATATTTTCTTACATAATCCATCGCATCCTAGTGCATCATTTGCCAATACTATTTCTACCAAAGTAACTTGTATGATAAGGATCTCGCCCCCAGATGACTTCCATATATTTCTACATGAACTTTTCTTAAGGCATAATCAACTTGAGAAGGTTAGAGATATTCAAGGAATGGTAGGGTGTACGACCTCCTGTATAACTTATTTTCATATAAAACATAGAGAGAAGCCTGATTTCTTAACTTTCAAGCTTCTTTGTGGTCTCTGGGAAGAACTCCATATCTGAGAAAAGAGATCAATGGATCGATCGAGCTGGGCTCATGAATGACTTGCATTTCTGCCTGGGGTTCTTCTAGACTCGATCACTGTAGAACTTCATAAAGGGCTTCTTTCGGCAGTTTATTTGGGGCTAAGGTGGCCAACTTAGAAAGAAGATCGGCTTTGGTATTTTCTGTCTTGGAGATCTGCTGGATAACAAAACTAACAAAGGCCAAACTTAAACTCTTCATTCTTTCTAGATATTTCTTCATAATTTCTTTCCATGCTTTAAAGGTGTTACTGACTTGTCGCACCACTAGTTGAGAATCACTACAAATCTTCAAATATTTTGCTCCCAATTCTTTGGCTATCTTTAGCCCAGAGATCAGAGCTTCATACTTTGCTCCATTGTTGGTAGCAGAGAACTCAAAGTGCAAAGTATATTTGGCTACCACTCCTTTTGGATTAATGAGAATCAAGCCTACACCCACCCCAAAAGCATTAGATGAACTGGCCACATGCAATGCCCAAAAGTTCTTAGCAAGTTTAGCTTTTTCTATAGGGGAGCCAGGGATGTGAACTTCTTGGTGCTCTGGTTCGGTCTCATCTAGAATAGTGCACTTCACTATAAAATCGGCCAATATTTGAGCTTTAAGGGACGGCCGAGGTTGAAAATGAATATCAAATTCAGTTAACTTGATTGCCCATTTTGCTATTCTTTTAGAGGTATCAGGTCGATGAAGAACTGTCTTGATGGGTTGATCAGTAAGAAGCGTAATTATGTGCCCTTGAAAATAAGGTTGGAGCTTTCTTGCTATAATCAATAAGATATAAGTTAGTTTTTCTAATTTGGTATACCTTATTTTTGTATTCCTGAGGACTTTGCTTATATAGTAGATCAATTTTTAAGCTTTTGTTTCTTCTCTGATTAGGATGGCTCTAATTGCTACTGGAGACACGGCAAGGTACAAGAGTAGCTCTTTTTCGAATTTAGGCTTGGCTAGGAGCAAAGGTGAACTGAGATAGTTCTTCAATTCTTCAAAGGCATGCTGGCACTTAGGAGTCCAGTTGAAGCTCTTGGGCTATTTGAGCACTTGAAAGAAAGGCATGCAACACTCCGCTGACCTTGAAACAAAGTGATTCAGGGTAGCTACTTTGTCTACGAGGCGCTGAACTTCTTTTATTATTTTTGGGATGGTCATCTCTTCGATGGCTTTGATCTTTTCTTGATTGGCTTTAATATCGTGCCTTGACACCATAAATTCCAAGAACTTCTCCGAGGTTACTTCGAAAGCATATTTTGTAGGGTTCAACTTTATCTTGTACTTCTAGAAGGTGCTGAAGGTCTCTTCAAGATCAGCAATATGATTTAGTGAGGATTGGGTTTTAACCAACATGTCATCTACATAAATCTTCATGTTGCAGTCAATTAGCTCCTTGAAGATCTTATTCATTAGGCACTGATACGTTGTACCTACATTCTTAAATCTGAAGGGTATGACCCTATAATAATAAAGACCATGATCAATAATAAAAGCAGTCTTCTTCTTAACCTCTGATGCCATCCAAATTTGATTGTAGTCGGAGAAGGCATCCATAAAGGTGAGGAGTTCATGACCCGAAGTTGCATCCACTAGTTGTTCAATCCTGGGTGGGAGTAGCTATCTTTTGGCCAAGTTGTGTTCATGTCTGTGAAGTCTATACACATCCTCCACTTATCATTTGCTTTTTTAACAAGAATGACATCTGTAATCCAATCCAAATAGAGCACTTCCTAAATGAATCCTATCTTGAGGAGCTTGTCGACCTCAACCACAATAGCATTCTACCTTTTGGGTGCAAAGCTACACTTTTTCTGCTTCACTAGTCGACATTTAAGGTCCACACCCAGATAATGCTCCATTACTTCTGTATCAATCATGGACATGTTAGCAGGCACCCAGGCGAAGACATCAGCATTCCTTTACGAGAAGGTGACGAGCTATTTTCTAACTTCTCCTTTTAGATTCGAGCTGATCTTTATAGTATGTTCCTTATTCCCATCATTCAAAGAGACCTCCTCAAGGTCATCGATGGGTTTCCTCCTTTCTTCAAACAGGTCATCATGGGCATCAAGTCCGTTCACAGGACAAGGATCTACTTGTCTTCCTTCTTGTAGGGCAGCATTATAATATTGCTGAGCTAGTGCCTAATCTCCTCAAACCTCTCCAACTCCATGCCTCATCAGGAACTTCAATTTTAGGTAGTAAGTCAAAATAACAGTTCGGAGTGCATTCAAATCAGGTCGGCCAAGGATCGCATTATAGGTAGAAGGAGCTTTGACTACTAAAAAATGGACTTAAGCTCTAGATTGCTTTGGGTATCGACCCACGACCATGGGCAATGTTATTATTCCCTCCACTGGCACTACATCACTTATGAATCCTACTAATGGAGAATTCCTTGGACCCATCCTACTATCAGATATGGATATTTTAGAAAAAGCATCATAAAATAAGATATCAGTAGAGCTTCCATTATCAATTAAAATATGGGGTACATCATAATCAGTAATATTTAAAATAACTACAACCATGTTATTATGTGGAAGCTGAACTTTCTGAACATCTTCCTGTTGGGAAACATGTTGCAAAACCAATCATCAGTCTGTTGATGGTTGTGCTACCTTGTAATTATAATTGATTCATTATTAAATAAAATATATTTTTGATATTTTCATCATAAAGTCTACATTTTCTAATGAACTTCATTATTGTGATGAAATCCTTAGGACTATTTATCTTTGATAAAGAGAGATTTTATCGATTAGTCCTAAAACTGTTCATGATCAAATGATATGCTGTTAATAAGGAAGACAGTATTTATCGAGCATAGGTCATTATGTGCAATATGGATTGGTTGTCCTCTAAACCAAGAAGTGTAGAGGTACCAGTATGGCATATGAGTGAGATGTATGGGTACATTGTCATTGAACGTGACCAACTCCAGAGCATTCTACTATCGAGAATTACCTTGATGGGATATAGGTATAAGTGTCCCTTAGATCTGAGATCACCACGGTAGCTTACAAGCAACTCACTATGCTTTGGTACAGGACTAACTGAATTTCTAATTCATTGATGAAAGATTTCTAGGCATAGTTAGGTACTTACAAAGTCGGTGAGTGATCAAGATGGGATTGACCACTCCAAGAGTTGGACAAGAATGCATCATTATATTTCAATATAGCAAAAACATTGGCCAGGATAATCCATGAGATGGATTTGATATTTTGAAATACAATGTGGATGACCTAATCAGGGTCGATAGTTAAACTTTGAAGTATCCTATGAGCTTTTTTGTCAAGGGAATGAATTATAGAAAAGAAACTATATCCACATGGGTTCTAAGGATGTTGTTCTACACATTTGACCTATCCGACCATCGGATATTGTTGCTAGATGATCATTTTGATTGGTACAATAATTTATTTCTATACTATCAACTTAGATTTGAACCTATGGGGTCACACACATAAGAGTTCTTGATCTAATTAGATGGTTGATTATTGATTAAGAATCATTCTAGGGTTAAACATTCAATACGATAAATGTTTGACCTAATGCAAGTGTTGTAGGACGATTGATTAGCAATTTGATTGCTAATTGACTTAATTTGATTAAATCAGAGGACTAAAATTAAGTTTAATTAAATATAATTTAATTAAATTTAGTTTGGACTTGATTGGATCAAGTCCAATTGGATTATTGGATAAGCAAATTGCAGGAAAAAACTAGTCCTAGTTCAATTAGGACTTGTATCAATCCAATTTCTAATTTGATTAAAAAAATTAAATTAAAATTAAATCTAATTTAATCAAATTTAATTAGATTATTAGTTGGACTAATATCTAAGCTAATTGGGTTAATTAAATTCTAATTTAATTTGATCCAAGGATCAAGTTGGACCAAGTCTCACTAGGAGTCCTAGTGAGACTAGGACTCCTATCTCCATGCGCCACCTTAGCCCCAATGCCTCCCATGCCAGTTTTGTTGGATTTTTTCATGGAAATATTTGTCTCCAGATGTTCATGCATGCCCCATTGCTTCTTTTATCTCAAATATGGTATTTAGATATTGTGATAAAGTCAAAAGAAGAGTTTGAGTTGATTTAAACTCTATGAGATAGAGTTTTGAGAAAGCAAAACTCCTTCCTATTTTGTGTCATCCACATTCCTATTTTTTCTCTCAAATTTTTTTGGCTTTTAGAGTTTTTTTGTGCAACATTCTCTAATAGTCCATGCAAAAAATAAAGGAGAGGGCGACCAAAAGTTGGGCGCAACAAGTCTAGCCCTATTTGGATAACTCTTGACTAGGTATTTGACCTAGTCAAAGATTCCTCTATATCTCCATATATAAAATAAATTTTGATCTAATTTTTTTGTGGATTACACATTTAAGAGAGGTCATTCGGGGCATGAAAAATATGAAAGAGAAGCCTAGGGTGTGAGATTTTGTAAAGGCACTAATCAAGGTGCTTTGGTGAGAGAAGAAAGAAGAAGAAGGTCTTCTTCTAGTTTTTTTTCATCCTCTCCTATTCCTCCATATTTGTGAGTGTTTGAGAGGTGTCTCAGTATCACGAATCATCTTCCTCAACTTTAAAAAGTTTAAGAGTCCAAGTTTGAAGGAAAAAAGATCCAGATCGATCATTGGAGAAGGATTAGCACAGTACTAGCATATTGTACTGATTTTTGGATACCGAACTTTAGATTTGCAATTGAGGGCTTGTGTGGACAACTCATAGAGGTTAGACTCATGTGCAACTTAGAGCAACCATCTCAGCCCCAGATCAGTGAGTTAAGGAACTCAAGACTCAAAGGTAAAGATGGTCTGATCTTCCTATTGCATTTTTAGATCTGATCTAGAGTAGTCTGCTATTTATATGTTTAATATGCAGTTCTTTTGATATTTTATTTTTTGATTTAATAGCATGCCTTAATCATATAATTGGATCCTATATCTAGGGTTTTATATTATATTGTTCATGATTTAATGTGATTAATTCATCTTTTCCATTGTAATTTTGAAAAAGTTTCAAAAGCTAACCCTAGAAGCCTAGATCGGTTCCTACACTTCTCCGATGAAGGTGATGGGTTCTTCAGTCTGCTACTTCTTTGTTGGCTATGTCGACTTACTGGCTTTCCCCAATTGATGTCCCCTAGTAATGATATTGATGATTCCAAGAGAGGCAAATCTCCTTATGGTTCATCCCTTCGAGATGGTTCGGACTGTGGTGGGGCTCTTGGGTGATCTTTTCTTCTCTCTGGTTGGTGCCTGATAAACTGATCAAGCCAACCTCTTCTGATCAGTGCCTCGATCTCGTCATGGAGCTGGATACATTCTTCAGTATCACGACCATGGTCACTATGGTAGAGACAATACTTGTCGGGGTTGCATTTGGCTGGATGAGTCTACATCCTCTCCGACTTTAGCAGTCGCTCTCTTATCTCCTTCAGTACCTAGATATTTAAGGCATTCAAGAGAGCATGTTATTGAATCTTCTAGGGGAGAGTTCCATCGGGTCCTTCGATCCAGACTTATATGCCAACAAGCTCGAGGAGGAGTTCAGGCTCGTATACGCTCAGAAGGAGTTCGAAAGTATGATCGAGCTTCACTCAGCTTTCTTTCAGGTGTGGGCTTGCTGGATTCACTCGCTCGCCACTTTCTTGCAGCTTCATCATTCTTCAATTTGAAGGCTTCTTCTACTCGAGCATAGCCTTCAGCCCACGCTAGCATATCAGCAAAATTTTTGGGATACTTTCTCTCTAGGAAAGATAGAAGATCATTGTTCTGAAGATCGCCTTTCAATGCAGTCATGGTCATAAATTGGTCCAAATTTCGGACCTCAAGCGTAGAAGCATTACAGTGGCTGATGTAAGCCTGGACGGATTCTTTTTTCTTCTTCTTTATGTTGATAAGAAAGTCCAAACCTCATCTCGGACATAAAGTACTTATGAAATGAGCCATAAACTGATGGCTCATTTAGTCAAAAAAGAAGAATGTACCTGACTTAAGGGTCGAGTACCAATTTCTTGCTGCTTCCTTCTGGTAGATGGAAAAACTCAACATAGAATGGCATCTGTGTTAGGATTAGTGGTGCTTCCAAGTCTTGTAAGGCCACTAGAGAAGTTAGGGTGTTGGCTCCGGGAGACTAGGACATGTATGGTCCTAGGGCTAGGATCGATTATGATCCTAGAGTGGAGGTTCAGCCCTTCATGATCATGAGGCCCTAGTTTGGGTCTCATCGAGGCTACTCAGAGTTTTGACTAGATTTGGGTCCATGAGATTGAGTGCATGATTAGATATTGGGTGTACATGGGTTTGGATGAGTGCATTCAGACTGGGTTAGCCTAGAAAGTTTTTTACAAGTTAGGATTTTGGTCCATGTATAGGTATATATATACGTATATATTGTAAACCCTAGGTAGTGAGACAAAAAGTAACAAAGATCACCATTTTCTCCTGCATCTCTCTCTAATTTCTTCACATGCTAAGGTGCCTTAGGGTGCACGCCTCCAAGCACAGAGGAAGGAGGCATGCCCCACTCTTTGTTTAGCCTCAATAACATCAAGGATCCTGCATAATAATTGGTATCAGAGCCATCTTAATGAGAAGGCATGAAGGTGAGATCCAGCAATGGAAGAATAAAAAAAATTATTCTAGAGGGCTGGTAGGGCCCCCCTTTCTTCCTCTCGATTGGCGGTAGCTAGTGATTGGCCGTCGATCCTGGGCTTAGCAATCGAGAATCAGCAAACTAGCAAGTGGAGGCAGTTTTTAGCAATCAAGTGGTCGAGCATGGTGTGTGGAGGCAGCGGCATCGACTCTAGTGGTGGTGCAGGACAGCATGAATGCATGCGAGTAGCAGTGATCAGGCTGGTGGTAGGGTGGTGGGAAACCCATGGCAAGGGTTCTCCACTCTAGGAAGCACCTCATGATGTTGGAGCAGGCTCCAACGAAGGAGGCCGACGAGATGGCACAGGCGATGGGGTCCGATGGCTATAGGTGCAACGATGGTGTTGGATCTAGCAGTGGTGACTTGCGTACGGTGTAGAGCTGGCAGGGGAGCAAGGATCTAGAGATGGCACATCAATTCGGTGGTGGCGCACTCGGATTCGATGATGGTAGGCCACAAATAGTGGTAGTGATGTGCCACGATGGAGATCCAGTGGTGGTTGCACTCGAATCCGATAGTCACATGGCAAAGGTGGTCGGCGGGAATCCATGGTAGCAGGCCTTATTTTTTGGGTTGGCTAGAATGAAGAGGAAGAAGCCACGATGGTGACGCTCGGATCCTATGGCGGCACACAAGCATAGATTGGTCTGCCAGCGTTCATGCTAGTAGGTGATCAGGTGGCCAATTCTGGTTTTGGATGGGAGGAAGGAGCCAAAGGAAAAGGCTAGAAGCTTCATGTAGGAGAGAGAAAAAAAATATTTTTTATTTTCTTCTATTCAAGTTGTTCTTCTGGATGTAGCTTCGCATGGTGTTAAAAGTAAAAATATGTGAAGGCTGGGCTGCAGGTGGATTTTTGTTTGGCATGTCAAAGGAGAGATCACTCAAGAGCTCATGGTCGAGGTGGAGCTGAAGAAGCAACTATTCAGTCTGGTAAAAGATTATGAAAATGTAGTTACGATGTATTCAATAGTGCAATCGGTTGGAGGCTTGGGGATGATGCAGATGGATGAACCATGGAACTCCAGTAGGCTAGGATTGAGTAGTTGTAGAGTGGTGCAGAGATGAGTCAGGGAGCACTTGAGTGTGTAGTAGCATTATCTTGGAGGGACAGGGGCTGGGAGAGGCTCGATGGTGCAGCAGTCGAGGGAGGTATCTCAATATAGAGTGCTAGAGACTTCTCAGGGAGAATTGGAGCAGGTCTCAGGGAGAGCCAGAGGGTCTCAAGGAGTGCCAGGGGCATCCAGCGGCTGGATGTATCTTGGATTAGATTTCTTTTGCAAGATCACTAAGGAGAGTCATAGTTCAGGTAGAGGTTGTTTTGTGTACAGCAAGAGAGGACCTAGATACCTATGAGGAGGTGGTATCGAGATGAGGCAGGGAGTGCTGCAGTAGTATTTTCTTGGAGGCATGGGGTTGAGAGAGGCTCGATGGTGCAGTAGTCGAGGGAGATATCTCAATAGAGAGTGTCAGAAGGCATCTTAGCGAGTTTGGAAGCAGGTCTTAGGGAGAGCTAGGGAGTCTCAGGAGTCTCGGTATGAGATAGGTGGGCCTGAACCCAAGATGGGGTTTAAGCTATAGTTCCTCCAAGTGCAACTGAAGCGACGATTAGTGTAAAGGTAGAAGAAGAGAAGTGCTTGGGTAGAATTTTCTAGGGTTCGATTGCTGGGTTCAGAAGAGTTGGATGAGCTCTTATATTTCGGTGGTACCCACAGGATGCGGAGGTATCCAAAATGATTTCGATGGGGTCCACGAAGTGTGGAGGGTCTGAAGGAGCAGGGATAGTATATGAGGTGCAGCGACAGGCCTAGCAGTGCAGCGGCAGGTCTCGCAGTGCAGCAATGGATGGTTGGCCTCGAGGGACTCGGGTATAAAGTCTGCTTCTACAGCATCAAGTGGACTTCAATTTTAGGTGGAGCACTGGACAGAGGTAGCTTCACAGGTGGAAAGGAAATTTAGCATGAGTTCAGAGCAGAGGGGTGTAGCATGGAAAGAAAATTTAGCATGAGTTCGATATCCTAGCACCATCGCCAGTGAAGCATAGTTCTAGGTGGAGCGACATATGGAGGTGGATAGGCATAGTTCTAAGGAGATTGTGTCAGATGGTACAGCATGTGCTGATACAGGAATGCTATAGGTTCTCCAAGGAAGTTTAGGAAAGGTGATGCAGCTGCTAAGTAGAAGGGATCCTATAATCCAGGATGATGCTAAAAAGTAAGCCAAGACTTTAGCTATGGAGACGGTCATCCTAAAGGTCTCCAAGGGTGCATAGCAGTTGAAGAGGATTCGTAGAGGCGTTAGAGTTTGCATAGTAAGCTATCTGGATGCGCTGCAGAGCATAGGTTGGTGTTGCAACTATAGGATCAATATAAGAGGATATCAGCTCAAAGTTAATGAGTGTGGTGGAGCATGAGTCTCGAGAGCTATGGAGTATAGGCTAGTGTTGCAGCTTGGGAGGTGAGGTGGCTTCGAGAGAACAGTGTCAGCTCTAGATGTAGCTGGATGGTACAGATGGTTCGTATAGGATTTTTCAAGGCTTAGGGCACTGAGATGGAGATTGTTAGAATTAGTGGTGCTTCCAAGCCTTGGGAGGCCACTAGAGGAGTTAGGGTGCTGGCTCCTAGAGATTAGGACATGTGTGGTCCTAGGGCTATGACCAATTTTGGTTCTAGGATGGAGGTTTAGTCCTCCATGGTCATAAGGTCCTAGTTTGGATCTCATGGGGGCTACTCAGAGTTTGGACTAGATTTGGGTCCATGGGATTAAGTTCCTAATTAGACCATCAGTGTACATGGGTTTGGTTGAGTGCATTCGGACTGGGTTAGCCTAAGATATTTTTTATGGGTTAGGATTTCGGTCCATATATATACATGTATATTGTAAACCCTAGGTAGTGAGACAGAGTAACAAAGATCATCGTTTTCTCCCACATCTCTCTCTATTTTCTTCACATGCCAAGGTGCCCTAAGGGGCATGCCTCCGAGCATAAAGGAAGGAGGCACGCCCCACTCTTTCTTCAGCCTCAACAATGTTAAGGATCCTGTACAATAGTCTGACATGCCATAGAGCAGCATCATCATCTGGAAGGCCTCAAGATGGTCGATCAGATTGGAAGTCCCATCGTAACTCTTAAACTGGGGGAGTTTGAAGTTTGATGGTACAGGCTTCTACATGATTTTGGCAGAAAAGGGGGATCGGTGCAGATGTCATCTTGATAGACCTGGGCGACATGGCGGAGCTCCTCAATCCATCGATTCATGTCTTAAAGCTTTAGATTGAGAGTGTCATCTCAATCGTGGATCTTAAAGGGCTGTCGGCATCTCAATCATGGATCTTAGAGGGCTGTCGGCTATAGATAAAAAAAGTCTTCTCCGAAAAAGAATCATAATCGGATCAAGGCTCCCTGCTCTCTGCTTCTCCTTCCTGGAAGTCATGGGCTGACTGACTCAGGTTGCTCTTCTCTATGCTGGTTCTTGAAATTCTGGTGGGGGTCTCTCTAGTTAGATTGCTACTGGGGGCTGCTGCATGGCCTGTATCATTTTGGTAAGGCTCCAAACCTGCTGCATCAGGAGGTTAAATTGCTCTAGATCTATCATGGCCACTGGTTGGGGAGATTGAGATGTCGGTGATGGGACTGGAATGGATAGATCTTGCTCAGATCTGATGATAGAAGCAGTAGACCGCTGAGTGGTTATCTTCTTCCGAAGTATTTTTGGAGCAGAAGGAGATGAAATGAAAGTCAATTCAAGAGAGTAGGAGAAGAAGAAGGCAAAGAGGATTGACTGGACACTCTTTCCAGAACAAGGGCTCAGAGTCCCTTCATCTAGCACCAATCCTTTTAGTGTGAAAATTGCGATGATGCCGGAGGTGGCTAGAGATGGAAAGACGAGGCCGCCAGGAAGATCTGCTAAACAAAAGTTCAGACTAGAGGTGGATGGCTTCGACAGGACCCTCCGATGCTCAAGTCAGTTTTCGGCCAACTAAAATGGAGTGCTTAGGAAATAGAAAGGCAGAGTAATTGGTAGAAAAGACAACTTTGGGAAAAACGTATCTAGAGGATCGCTTTTATAGATGGAGCATGTAACTGACTAATAGTGACAGTCATAACCATTTGGTAGTAGGCCATTCAGGCCACATGGAGTTTGTTATGGAGAATGAGTTATCGTTTGTCGCGACTTACAGGCATTTGAGATCCATTTGTTGGAGTTCGGATGTAGGTCGAAGACTTCTATGAATGCGGCAAACTTGTTACTAATTAAGGTCAGTTGGGGCAGTGTCTAGCTACTTCAAGGAGTTCAAATGCTTCCTAGGTCGCGTGTAAGTAGGCACCTCCTAAATCAAAATTTGAAGTACTATGCCCCATCCTTGCAAAGTAGTTGTCATGAATCAGTAATTAGAAAAGGTTCTTTTGGATGACTCTAGTTGATAGGCATGACATGGATTAAATGGGTCTATGACTGGTCGGGAGAAGCTCATCCTAAGATGTATTCGAATGGAAGGACTTCGGCTGAAGGAAGCATGACTGAAAGGAGTGAGTTCGGAAGGAGTCCACGTAGAAGGAGTGTTGTTGGAGGAGTTTGTTCGAAAGGAGCATGACTGGAAGAGTTTATCCAGATGGAGCATGACTGGAGGAGTTCATCTAGAAGAAGTTTGATTTGAGGAGTTCATCCGAAGAGCGCAACTGGAGGAGCTCATCCAAAAGGAGCGCAACTAGAGGACTTCATTCGAAAGGAGTCCGACTAGGAGTTCATCTGAAAGGAGTCTGACTGGAGGAGTTCGTCTGAAAAGAGCACATTGTCCATAATTTGGCACTTCAACTATCTTCAAAGCTCATCACCAATCCTATTGGGAGGGTTAAACTTTGATCCTATCATTTATTCTAGGTCAAGAAGCAAGGTTAATAAAATAATAGTTCCCCTTCACTATTTAAGGTCGTCTGCCTAAGTTTCAATGTGCCTTTTGCAAACTCTATGGTATGGACTTGTTGTTGGGAGGATCGGCGATTTACTTCAGTATGGGAGGCGATGGCTAAGGACTTCGGTCGGGATTATTTTACCCCCAATAAGTATCATTGCAAGATGGTTACTTTAGTTGGTACAAAAATTTATTTCTATACTACTGGTTTAAGTTCGGGCCTATGGGATCACACACATAAGAGTTGTCGATCTGATCGGATGGTTGATCGATGATTAAGAATCATTCTAGGGTTAAACAATCAGTACGATTGATGTTTGACTTAGTACAAGTGTTATAGGAGGATTGATTAGCAATATGATTATTAATTGGCTTAATTAGATTATGCCAAAGGGTTGAGATTAAGTCTAATTAAATATGATTTAATTAAATTTGGTTTGGGCTTGATTGGATCAAGTCCAATTGGTTTATTGGATGAGCCAATTGCAAGGAAGAACTTGTCCTAGTTAAATTCAGACTTGTATCAACCAAATTTCTAATTTGATTAGAAAATTAAATTAAGATTAAATCTTATTTAATCTGATTTAATTAGGTTATTAGTTGGACTAAGACATAATCTAATTGGGTTAATTAAATCCTAATTTAAATTGGTCCAAGGATAAAGTTGGATCAAGTCAAACTAGGAGTCCTAATAAGACTAGGACTCCTTTCTCCATGCGCCACCTTAGCCCCAATGCCCCCTTTGCCATTTCTTTTGGATTTTATCATGGAAAATATTCTCTTCAGGCCTCCACAAGTGTGCCGAGTCCCTCCATTCTTTCTTACATGGAAAATTTAAGATGGACCAAGTCAAAGGAGTTTGAGTTGATTAAAATTCTATGATATTGGATTTTAAGCAACTAAAACTCCTCCCTCTTTACGCCACCCACACCTTTGATTTTTTGGTAATTTTTTCATTGCTTTTAAAAGATGTTTTAGGCAACAAAACCTGGTGGTCCATGGTAGAAAAGTAGGAGGGGGTGCCTAAGAGTTGGGCACCCCAAATCTAGCCCTATTTGGATACCTCTTGACTAGGTATTTGACCTAGTCGAGGATTCCTCTATATTTCCAAATATAAAATGAATTTTGATCTGAATTTTATATGGATTACATATCTGAGAGAGGTCATTAGGGGCATGAAAAATCTGAGGGAGAAGCCTCGGGTGTGGGATTTTGTAAAGACACCAATTAAGGTATCTTGGTGAGAGAAGATAGAAGAAGAAGAGGGTCCTCTTCTAAGTTTTTTTTCTTCAACACCTATTCCTCCATATTTGCAAGTGTTTGATAGGTGTCTCAGCATCATGAATCATCTTTCTCAATTTCTAAATGTTGAATAAGAAAGATTTAGATCAATCATCGAAGAAGGATCAGCACAGTACTAGCATACTATGCTGATTTTTGGGCATCGAACTTCAGATCTACGATTGATGGCTTGTGTGGACAACTCATAGAGGCTGGATGCATGTATGACTTGGAACAACCATCTCAAGCCTAGATCAGCAAGTTAAAAAACTCGAGATTCAAAGGTAAAGATGATCTAATCTCTCTATTACATATCTAGTTTAGATCTAGTGTAGATCTATGTTGATGTGATTAATAATTTTTTCTTTTGATATATTTTATTTTTTGATTTAATATCATGCTTAGATCATGTAATAGGATCCTAGATCTAAAATTTTTCATATTTTATTATAAATTAATATGATTAATTCATGTCTTTCACTGCATAGATTTGAAAAAGTTTCAAAATCTAATCCTAAAACCCTAGATCAGTTCCTTTATATATTTCCTCCTTTAACTCATTGCTTCTTAGGTATTTGACCTAAGGAAGTACTCTATGGGATGCTGACTATAAGGAGACTTATGGCATGAGAATACCAAGGATTTTTTTCACATGAACACTAGAAAAATAAGGGAGAGGGGCATGGGAATTGGGCACTCCTTGTAGGTGGACGTGGGCCTTTCTTTTAGACATCATCTTACCATGTCCTATTGAGAGAAAAAGAAGAGAAGAAGGGTCTTCTCTTAGGATTTCTCTTCATACTTTCCATTCTTCATATTTTGAGAGATTAGAGAGTAGATTGTTAGATGTGTGTCCTAGAAGCCAGATTGGTTGATGCTTGTAAAATACTTTCTACGAACATTTTTAAAATTTTAAATTAAAATTAATAAATAAATTATTTATTATATCACATTGTGTATTAAAGTGTCTATGTTACATCCTTTGAGTTAACATGTATGATAACACATATTCTTATGAGTCGAGAATTTAAGGCATGTATTATCATAATTAACTCATAAACTGCTCCCGATCATAGGATCATTACGAGGATGGTGATCGATCCAGAAGATCGATGCACGATCACTTTTTTAGAATAGATATTTCTTGAGTCTACGGTGTGGGGACACCAAAGTAAGAGTATAGGTACTCGTTAAGAATGAGGGCACTAAGTGTGACCACCTCAAGCAGTCATAAGAAGGTCTACCTTCTCATCGATGACTAGCTTGATGCTACAGCATGTATCTAATTTTTTGATCTAAGGTGCATAGATAGTTCATCTTGAGGGTATTATAGTTTGACTATGCCATAACTTAGACACCTAGCCATTCAAAATCCTAAGGTGTATATTGGCAATAGCATGTTTATTATAGAAACTAGATCACACCAAGATAGGATCTATCAACCTCTTTAGAGGTGGAGTGGTCTATGATGATCATGAGATCAAGTCTTAAAACCCATGGCCATGGTAGTATGAAATAATAGAAAGAAGTTTCTATTAGGGTTTTACATCAGACTCGAATTGAATAATTCATTCATATGATAGGTATTTAGGTTTGACGAGTTTATCTTAATCCTAATCCTATTGGGGCTCATGATAGAAGAACCAATCACATAGATAGCTACACCGAGAGGTTCACTATTTCATTCTGATGGGTTTCCATCGTATACTGCTAGGTGTCACTGGTGGATTTTGGAATCAATTAGAATTATCTTGTTGATCAATAATTCTAATTGGATAAATCAAAAGAGTTTTGGTCCATCAAAAGGTATTTTGATGATGTCGATCATGGAGATCGTGACATGTTCCATTACCATACAGAATTGAACCTAACTGGATTATACAAATAATGGTTTGGATATGGATGTCACCAATTGGGATAACCTAGTTTGATTGATTTGGATTAGATCCAATTAGGCTCAAGAAAATTATGCTAGCACAAGATTGAGCCTAACATTCTCCTTCTATAGACTTTTTGGTTCATCTCGACTGAGCTAAATTAGATTTGGCTCATCTGGGAGCCTTATATAGGTTTGTCATAATCAAAATAGGGGTTGTCCTAGTGAGAAATGGTCTTTTCCTGATAAAATAAGGCTTGTCCTAAAATCATGAGATGAAATTTAGGCAAGGCTCATCCAGGAACTCTGTATGGATTTGTCAAGATCTAACCTTATCCTGGTTTGATCGAGGCTTCTTCTAAATCCCATATGGTAGGAATAGGATAAGGGTTGTTTTAACAAGATTAGCGCTTATCCTAAAATCATGAGATGAAATTTCGATAAGGCTCTTCTAGAAATTCTGGATCGATTTATCTTAATTAGATTGGACCTGGTCCTGGCATAATCAAGGCTTGTTCTAACTTGATATGGACTTGCCTAAAAACCATTGGATAGGACTAGAAAAGAGCTTGTCCAAAATCCCATGAGATGGGAATAGGATAAGAGTCAACATTAACCCAGTCTTGCAGGAATTGAAGGATGGGGCATTATCCCCGTAGAGAATTTCTAGGGGCGAGCACCCCAGATGGATCTATGAGGAAGAGGAGGGCACACTTCTCCCCTTGCCATGCATCCCATATGGATAAGTGGAGAGAGTCCCATTCAAATAGGTTTGAATGGTCAAAGCATTTGAATTTGATTCAAATGTCTAGGGAAATAAGAATTTGCACCATCTACTCATCTAATCTCATCTCCACGCCACCTTTTTCCTAAATTTTGTATGAAAATATTCAGATTAAATATAATGTGGGGCATGGAGATCAATGAAGAGTCCTTCTACATGTTGGCCAGCTTTGACCTGTTCAATGTCATATGCAAAAGGACTCTTGAGTTGGTCTATTTATAGGGCCCTACGCAAGCTGTTGTGCATCATGATTCTTCTATGGTGAAGCCCTGCCAAAATCTTCATCTCAATGCCTCATATTTTAGATCTCCTCTTCCTCTTCCATGCCAATGGAGTGGGCAAAAATTAGAGATCAAGTGTTGGTCTTTGATCCTACAAAGCTACGTGACTAGTTCCCGTATCGAGAGATGAAGGTGCTACTATTGAAGATCGATTTGAAGGCATCCACGATTGACTCTAGATTTGATCTTTTGAGATCAGATTTAGAAGGAGGAGTTTTTTAGATTTGATTTGAATGGATAACGGTAGAGACCAGGCACGTGCGCGGCTCAATCAAAACCTTGGATCAATTATCAGATCATCACAATAGGTAAATGATTTAGACAATCAGGTGATAATTTTTATCATAATTTTTTTTATTTTATTTTGCTTATAATTTTAGATCAATCTAATAAAATCTAAAAAATCTTAAATTTGATTAGATCTTTGAAAATTTTTTAAAATATTTCACTGCAAATCTGATTCGATCAGATGCATCCTATTGAGGAAAACATAGATTTTTCTTCAATTGGTATCAGAGCCAGGTTGCCTGTTCTAGATCTATCTTTAGATTTGATATAAATTCTTTTCGTGATCTAATTATCTGAATTTTAATTGTTACATAGGATGTAATCAGATCTAAAATCAAAAATTGCATGTTTTAAAATTATATATTTGATATATACAATGCATGTTCTAGTTTAGATCTATAGATCGATATCATAATAGTTTTCAAATCTGTTTTAGATTAGATCTAAATTTAAAATTTATGATTTGATCATTTAAGTTTCAAATGTTATATTGGATATAATCAAATCTGAAACATAAGATCTAATTTAAAATTTTTATATATATGATATAGGCAATGCACATCTAGACTAGATCTATAGTTTAATGTTATAGTCTGGATCTAAAAATTTTTAATGAAATGTTCATATAATTTTTAGAAGATTATATGATCTGATATTTTTTATTTCAGATATTACATCAGACGTAATTAGATCTAAAATCAGTAGTGAAGAAAAAACCGTATTTTCCATCAGAGGATAATGCAGATCTGATTAGATATGCGATAGATTTTTTTAAAAAAAATTTAAATAATCTAATTAGATCTAAGAGTTCTCAAATTTGATCATGATGATCTAATTTTAGAAATTAATATAAAAATTAAATCAGATTTAATATAATACCTTGTCTGGATAATCTGATTATCCTGCGATGATCCAGATATTTTCTAAGGTTCTGAAAGGAGCCACGTAAGTGCTTGACCTCTACTAGTATCCACATGAAAAGGATCTAGACATCCTCTCCTCTCAAATCTTTTCTTCAAAGATTAGATCTGAATCTGATCTGAAAGTTCTTCAAAAAAATTTTTGAAGGCAGCATGTCCGTCTCACGAACACCGTCGCATAGATGCTAAACTCTTCATAAATTTGATCAGATCTTCTTCTCAGATTTGTGCCTAACTTTTTAGGCATGTAGAAGAGAGGGAGAAAGAGGATAGAGGGGGTGTGGGATATCTAGAACAGCAGCCTTTGGGTATGAAAAATATTTCTCCTTGAAGAGTCTTGGCGCAAGGGTTCTTATACAAAAGCATAGCGCTAAGTTAGATTCCCTCTTTGACCAAAATCCTCATTTTTTCGACCATTGGGACTCCAAGACTTGATCTCCATGAAAATCCTCAAATCTCATCTGATTTTGACATCAAAAATCAATCTAGAAGTTGGCAGCATGAGTAGATAAGGAAGAGTCCACTACGCCTAGGACTCATTCTTCAAGAGTTTGATCCAAATTAAACTCAATCATAACTCCATCTAGAAACCTCCAAGAAATACAAAATTTGGTACACCTAATACATATCTTGTTCTCTATGACATAACCAAAAATTATATCAAAATATTATTTAAAAAAAATTTTAGAAGCATCTGATCAGGTGATCCTCAATTCTCTCAAATAGGTCAACTTTTGACCCTAGTCCAATTTGACAATGAATGGATTTAATTTCTACTATTAATCTGACCTGGACTTGTTTCAGTTAGTTGAAAATAAATCCATTCAAAATATAAGAATGAGTCAAATCAAATTGACTTGGTTGCAATGAATCAGAAAGATTTCAGAAGGAGAAAGTTAGGCTTAATCATGAGCTAGCACTTGAAGGGAAAAACCTTATTTCCTGGACCAAATTCATTCAGATCTGATTGGATCAAGAGGGATATTTCAAAAATTTTTCTTCTAAGATCTTAAGTAGATCTAAGACTCCTCAGATTTCATCTTATTAGTTTAATAAAAAAAATTAAATAAAAATTAAATTAAATCTAATTTAATTATACCTTTTTTTTGGGTAATCCAATTAACCTGTGATGATCTCGATGTTTGCCTTAGGTTCTGGATGTAGCCACATAAATGCCTGGCCTCTACCAATATCCACTTGAGTAGGATCTAGAGATCTTCTCCTTCTCAATCAATCCTCCAAAAATCAAATCAAGATCTGATCTTGAAGGTCTTCAAAAGATCTTTTGAAGAACAACTATTGTGTCTTACAGCAGTGCTGCCTTCTTCCTTTTCTGTCACCTTTCACATGCTTGGATCGCACCTAACTCATGCCCAAAATCCCTTGGGCATGAAGAGGAGAGAGAGGACCAAAGGATGGCTTGGAGAAGGATGGAGAAAAGCTTTGTGGCAAGGGCTAAAGGCAGAAGCTCCCTATTCTAGGCGTAGATAGGGTTTATATAGATCCTGCTGTGCCATGCAGTGCCATATCATCCCGACCAATCATGGCCCTTTGTACAATCAGATCTAAATCTGATTTATGGGATGACATCATCTTATCTAATCAGATTAGAGTCCCTCAAAACTCTCCTTAGATGGTGCCAAGACTGGGTCAAATAAGTCTTCTTGGTGCCATCTAGTTTGATAGCATGAAGCAACTGCAGTCCCATCTGTATGGGACTCCAAATCTTATCCTCATGGGGTGCATACCTACTTAGGCATGTGCCCCTTGCCTATCTTCTTCTTAGTAGGAGGACAAGGCCCTAAGTTCTCTCCTATGGATGCATGACACATGGGCAGATGTCTAAGTGTCGAAGATCAACATTTGACCAAAGTCCACGGACGAGATTTAGTAGGTGATGAAAAATGGTAGGTGTTGTCTCAAATTTATTTCATAAATTAAGACTACCTTTTTCCTCACTTGGACAAGTTCCAGTCAGACCAGGTAAAGATTCTTGAGTGAGCCCAAATATATTTGGCTTAGTTGAGACAAGTTTTAATGATTCTTAAAGGAGAACATTAGGCTCAATCATGTGCTAGCATGATTTCCTTGAACCTAATTGAATCTTATTCAAAACAATTGAATTGGATTAATCCAATTGATGATATCTAGATCCAAACCCTTATTTGTGTGAGCCAGCTAGGATTAGTTTCATATGGTAATAGGATATCTCATGATCTCTATCATCGACATCATCGAAACACCTTCTGATGGATCACAACTAGACAACTAGTATGATCGATCATCAAAATCATTCTAATTGCTTCCAAAATCCACTAGTGACACCTAGTAGCATACGGTGGCAACCCATCAGAACTGAAAGCGAACATTTCGATGTAGTTTTTTATGTGATTAAGTTCCTCTATCTTGAGCCCCGATCGGATTAGGGTTAAGGTGATCTCGTCAAATTCTAATATCCATCATATAAATTAATCATTCGATTCAAGTCCAATATGAAAATCCTAATAGAAACTCTTTCTATTATTTCACTCTACCATGGCCATGGGCTTACAGACTTGATTCTCGTAATCATCATAGGGCTGCTCCTCTTCTACTGAGGTAGATGGATCCCTTATTGGTGTAATCCAATTCCTTCAATGAACATGCTATAGCCAACACACACCTCAAAATTCTGAATGGCTAGGAGACCAAGTTATGGTCTAGTCAAACTACAACACCCTCAAGGTGAACTGCCGATGCACCTCAGGTCAAAGAACCAGATACACCATTGCAGCTTCGAGCTAGTCATCGATGAGAAGATAGACTTCCTCATGACTGATCGAGGTGGTCATGCTCAGTGCCCTCATTCTCTAACGAGTACCTATACTCTTGCTCCGATGTCTCTATGCCATAGACTCAAGACTCATCTATCCTAAAGAAGCGATCATACATCAACCTTCTGGATCAATCACCATCCTCATGTTGATCGTACGGTCGGAAGCATTTTATGAGTTAATAATGAAAATTCATGTATTAAATTTTCAACTCTTGAAAATATGAACTTTCATTGCCATTAACTTAAGGGATGTATCATCGATACTTTCAAATACATATTATGATAGAAAATAACTCATTTTATTATTTATAGTTAAAATAATAATTTTATCCTTAGAAGTGTATTACAAGTGTCAGCCAATCTGGCTTCAATGGCACACATATCTAACAAACTTCCACTTGTCTTAAAGCCAATTGGCTACAAATCAAAGTCCCATCTTCTCAAGGTGGGCTTCGATCTTCTGCTGGCCCAATGGCTTTATGAGTGGGTCTGTCGCATTGTTTGCGAAGTCGACTCTCTTAACCTCGAAGTAACCTTTCTCAAGGTAATCATGAATGAGGTGGTATCACCGCTCGATGTGCTCGATGTGCTTGAATTTCTAGTGAGACCTCGGCTCCTTAGATAGGGCTATGGTGCCATTATTATCATAGTACAGAGGAATGGCATCCGATGGCATCACTCCGATCTCTATGATGAACTTCTTATACCAAAATGCCTCCTTCGCAGCTTCTAATGTAGTGATGTACTCTTCTTCTATGGTGGAATCTGCTATTACTGTCTGCTTGAAACTATTCCAATTAATAGCCCCACCATTACACACAAACAGACTCCTAGATGTCAACTTTCGATCATCTATATCGGACATAAAATTTGAGTTGGTATACCCTTGGACTTAGAGTTCTCCATTACCAAAAATCAATAACATATCCTTAGTTCTTCTTAAGTACGTAAGGATACATTTCACAGAAGTCCAGTGTTCTTCACCTGGATTTGACTGATAACTACTCATGACACTCATAGCATGGGCTATATCAGATCGTGTACATAATATGGCATACATGAGGCTCCCTATTGCTGAAGCATAAGATATCTTGCTCATGCATTCAATCTCCTTAGATGTGTTGGGACACATTTTCTTAGAGAGATGAATGCCATGTCTGAAGGATACCAATTTTCTCTTAGAGTTTTTCATGCTAAACCTCTTTAACACTTCCTCTATGTACATCTTCTGTGAAAGACCTAGCATCCTATTCGGTCTGTCTCTATAGACCTTAATTCCTAGAATGAAGAATGCTTCTCCTAGGTCTTTCATGTAGAATTCTTTAGATAACCATATTTTAACTACGGTCAATATGGGAATATCATTCCCAATAAGGAGGATATCATCCATGTACAGTACGAGGAAGAAAATAGCGTTCCTACTGACCCTTTTGAAAACACATGGTTTCTCCTCATTTTTTATGAAACTAAATAATTTGATCACATCATTAAAATGAGTATTCCAGCTCCGAGATGCTTGCTTAAGTCCATATATAGACCTTTACAGCTTACATACTTTATGATCAACATCACTAGATATGAAACCTAGCGGCTGTTCCATTTTGATATATTCCTCAAGGTATCCATTTAAGAACATCATTTTCACATTCATTTGTCATATTTCATAATCAAAATAGGCTACAATAGCAGGCAATGTGCGGATGGATTTTAGCATAGCTACTGACGAAAAGTTATCCTAATAGTCAATGCCTTCATGCTGACTATACCCTTTTGCCACTAATCTAGCTTTGAATGTCTCCACATTTCCATCTTTACCAATCTTTCTCTTGTAGATCTATTTACACCCTATAAGTACTATACCTTCAGATGGATCTACCAAGGTCCAGACTTATTTTGAGTGCATCGAGTGAATTTATGACTTCATTACCTCTAACCATTTCTCAGAGCCGATATCCGATATCACCTCATCATAGGTTTTGGGATCACCACCATGAACCCCATCACCTATGAGAAATATTTTCTCTACTTTCTCTGAAATAGTACCTAAGTACCTCTCAGGTGGATGGGAAACCCTTTTCGATCTACGAGGTAGAGGAGGTAGTGATTGTATTAGCTCAACCTGATTTGGTTCCATAGGATCCTTAGCTCGTTGCTCTTGTGAGACTTTCTTCTCGAGCTTGATCTGCTTTTCAATGCCGCCATCTTAAATAAACTATTTTTCAAAAAAAATGGTATGCCGACTCACTATCACATTGTGGTCTTCTGGAATGTAGAAATAATATCCTAATGACTCTTTAGGATATCCTATAAATCGAGCTCTAAAGGACATATAGTCTAACTTGTCTGCTTGTTGTCTTTTGATATGAGCCGGACAACTCCAAATTCTAAGATGACTCAGACTTGATTTCTTACCATGCCATGTCTCATATGGTATGGTAGAAATGGTTTTAGAGAAAATCCTATTTAGTAAATATATAGTTGTTAACAGACTATGTCCCCAAAGAAAATTAGAGAGGTCTGTGAAGCTCATCATGGATCAAACCATATCTAATAGGATCTGGTTCCTCCATTCTAAAATCTCATTGAGTTGAGGTGTTCTAGGTGAAGTACATTGAGAGACTATGCTATTTTGCTTGAGATAGTTTAGAAATTCTCGACTAAGGTATTCAGCTCCTCAATCTGATCGAAGAATCTTAATAAATTTTCCAGTTTGCTTTTCAACTTCAGGTCTGAATTCCTTAAACTTTTCAAAGGCTTCAGACTTGTGTCTCATATGATTCATGTACCCATACTGAGATAAATTATCGGTAAAGGTTATTAAGTAGTCGAAGTTGCCTCTAGCCAGCACATCAAATGGAACGCACACATCAGTATGTACTAGGGCAAGTAGATTCGTGGCCCTTTCTCCATGTCCTACAAGAGGAAGCTTAGTCATTTTGCCATGAAGACATGATTCATAAATTGAATATGACTCGAAAGTTAACGGACCCAATAGCCTAATTTTGTCCAATTTGTTAACCCTATCTTCTGCTATATGACCTAACCTTAGGTGACATAGATACCTATCATTTGGACTATTCCTAGGTCATTTTGATCTTATGGCATTCACATTTTGCTCAATATTAAAGACAAATACATCAATATGTAACTGGTAGAGACTGTTAATAAGGAAACCACTTGCAATTTTATTTCTTTTATAAAAAATATTATAATGGTCCTTAAGAAAATTAATTACATAGCCTTCTTGTGCTAAACATGAAATAAAAATCAAATTCCTGCTTGCAACAAGCACAGAAAAACAATCTCTAAGTACTAAATCTAAGCCAGATGGTAGTCGAAGAGGGTAGGTTCCCACGATGATAGCAGCAATCCTTGCTCCATTTTCGATGCATAGAATCATCTCACCATCTCTCAGCCTTCTACTATCCTTAAGACCCTGCATGGAAGTGCATAAGTGAGCATTAGAGGTAGAGTCAAGCACCCAACTAGATGTAAAAAAAATCGTAAGGTTAGATTCAATAATGAGCATACCTCCAGAAGGACCTGCATACTTCTTATTCTTCAGGATGGCCAGGTATGTAGGGCAGTTTTATTTTCAGTGGCCATCAGTATTACCATGAAAATATTTTTTTTTGTTAGCAGCCTTCTTCTTCAGCTCTATCATCTTTTTCATTCTTCCTTCCACCTTCTATTTTTTTACAAACTTCTTCTTCTTTCTAAAAAACTTTCTTCTAAAAGAAGTCCGTTCTATAGTAAGTACAAAGCCTTTAGAACCTTTCATAGATAGCTCAGCAGTAACCAGCATATTCATAAGCTCAACTAGAGTATTCTAAAGTTTATGCTGTTAGATATATGTGCCCTAGAATCCAGAATTGGCTGACACTTGTAATACACTTCTAGGGGCAAAATTGTAATTTTGACTATAATTAATGAAATGGGTTATTTTCTATCACACCTGTGTATTTAGTGTCTGTGATACATCCTTTGAGTTAAATGGTAATGATAATTCATATTTTCAAGAGTTGAAAATTTAAGACATGAATAATCATTATTAACTCATAAACAGCTCCCGACCATAGGATCATCACGAGGATGGTGATTGATCCGGAAGGTTGGTGTACGATCGCTTCTCTTTAGTAGATGAGTCTTGAGTCTACGGTGTGGAGACACCGGAGCGAGAGTACAGGTACTCGTTAGAGAACGAGGGCACTGAGCGTGACCACCTCGAGTAGTCATTAGGGAGTCTACCTTCTCGTCAATGACTGACTCGATGCTGCAGTAGTGTGTCTGGTTCTTTGACCTGAGATGCATCGGCAGTTCACCTTGAGGGTGTTATAGTTTGACTACACCATTACTCGGTCTCCTAGCCATATGGAACCCTGAGGTGCATGTTGGCTATAGCATGTTCATTGTAGGAACTGGATTGCATCAAGATGGGATCTATCTACCTCGGTGGTAGAGGAGCAGCCCTATGATGATCATGAGAATCAAGTCCAGAAATCCATGGCCATGGTAGAGTGAAATAATAGAAAGAGTTTCTATTTAGATTTTCACATTGGACTCGAATCGAATGATTACATCATATGACAGAGACTAGGGTTTGACGAGTTCACCTTAACCCTAATCTGATCGGGGCTCAAGATAGAAGAACTGAATCACACAGGTAGCTGCACCAAGAGGTTCGCATTCAGCTCTGATGGGTTGCCACCATATACTGCTAGGTGTCACTGGTGGATTTTGGGAGCAATTAGAATGATTTAGATGATCGATCATTCTAGCTGTTCGAATCAGAAGAGTTCTGATCCATCGAAAGGAGTTTCGATGATGTCTATGATAGAGATCATGACATATCCCATTACCATACAGAACTGAACCTAACTGGGTCACACAAACAAGGGTTTGAATCTGGTGATCATCAATTGAACTGATCTAGTTCAATTGATCTGAATGAGATTCAATTAGGTTCAAAGAAATCGTGCTAGCACTCGATTGAACCTAACGTTCTTCTTTTACTATCATACAAATAAGTTGTCCTGACTGAGCCAAAGGAGTTTGTGCTCAATCAGAGGTCTTCATATGGTCTGACTGGAGGTTGTCCAAGTCAGAATAGGTTGTCTTATTTGTAAGACATTACCTGCCATTTTTGGTCACCTGCCATTTCTTGTTCTTTGACTTTGGTCAAAAGTCTACCTTTGACTGGTCAAACGTTGACCATTGACCCTTTGACTTGTGACCACATGTCATGCACCTATTGGAGAGCTGGTGGGGGCTTGTCCCCCTGCCAGAACCTGGCAAGGAGAAGGGCGCACGCCAAGGGTGGCGTGAGCCCAAGTAGGAGGCGCCTAGGAGTCCTTGTTGGACAAGGACTCCACCTCCCTTTAGGATTCCAATTAGAGTTCTACTAAGAATCCAGTTTGACTGGTCTTAGGCGCCCTCTAAGGAGGAATCCAGGGGTCTCTTTTTCAACCAATCAGATTTAGATCTGATTTCACAAAGGGTTGTGATTGGTTGAGAGGAAGAGGAGTTGGATCACAAGAGGTCTATAAATAAGACCCTGCGCCCAACCCTAATCCAAAGTGAATTCAAATGAGATTTCCCATGCCCCAAGGCTGCCTCTCCCCTCCTTCTCCATGCCATAGTCTCTTCTCCCCTTGCTCTCCACGTCCAAAAGTGTTTTGGATTTAGTTTGGTGCGATTCAGATCAAGGAAAGGCGATCAAAAGCAAGAAGGCTGCGCTGCTGCAAAAGGATGACTGCAGATCTTCAAAAGAGTTTTGAAGATCCTCCAAATCAGATCCAGATCTGATTTTTGGAGGTGTGATAGAGAAGAAGAGGTTCTCTAGATCCAACCCGAGTGGATACCGGTAGAGGCCAGGCGCTTGCGTGGCTAAGATCCAGAACCTTCCGCTGCAATCAGGATCATCTACAGGGTAATAGGATTACCCAAATCAGGTAAATTAAATTTGATTTAATTTATCTTATTTTATTTTATTTATTAAAATAATAAGAATCAGATCTGAAACATATCAAGATCTGATTAAGGATCAAGAGAAAATTTTTGAAATATATCTCTTGATCTAATCAGATCTGGACGAACCTGGACCGGGAAATCAGGATTTCCCTTCAACTGGTATCAGAGCCATGGTTCTAAAATTGTTTAGATCTGATTTTAATTTTATTTTAATTAAAAATAATGTGATTTTAGATGTCACATGAGATGTGATCAGATCTGAAATCAGAAAAATTAAAATTAAATGATTTGGATCTAAGAACATGAAGATATGCATGACTAGTTCTAGAATAGAATAGTTCTATAGAATAGTTTTGCATGTCTTTGATTTAATATGATTAAATCATATTTTAGATCTTCTTATTTACTATTTTCTGATATTATAAGTGTTATAATAACATCTGATAAACAGCAAATAAAAATTATTTAATTTTAAATATCATATGAGATATGATAGATGCATGACTAGACTAATTGTAGAATAGTTCTACATAATTGTCTAGATTAGAATTTATTTTGATTAGATCAATTTAAATCTAATTTTTTAGATTATTATGTGATAATTTAGATCTGAAAACATGCATGATTATGATACATGAGATGTATGCAAAATATGCCTTGATTAGATCTAAATTTGTATATGAGATATATGATATAGATCTATAACTGTTTTGTAGATTTACATGTTCCTGATTAAGGCGTTCCTCTTGGCCGTCCGGTCATAAGAACGAAGAAGGGTTTAAAGGCCCTCTCTTCCCATTCGATGGGGTGTTCTTATGACGTGTAGGGGTGCTGCGTGTTCGTCCTTAATCAGAAACCCAAAACTTACTTTCTGCAAAACCCTAGATCCTGAAACCCTAGGATTTATTGTGCATATTTTGTTTATGAACCCAACTTAATTAAGAATTAAGTTTATGGAATATTAATTAGGTCTAAAATTGAGAATTTCAGATCTAAGACATATTCATAATACTGGGTTCGGGCTTGGGTAGCTCAATTAGGTCTAAGCGGTTGATCAAACCGAATCAAGAGTTGGTTAGATGGGATCAACAATGCTTAAATTGACCAGCCTAATAGGATTAAGTCTGGGTCAAGATCGAGTCACGATCAAGCAAGACCTAATTAGGCTCAGAGGTTAGAGTCTGGATTGTAGGCTAACCCAATTGGTTCTGACTCAACAATTTGGTGTCTAAGGTAAGTTTGGCACAGACGACCGACTGGTTTTTAATTGGAAGCTACTCGACCTGAATGCGTTCTTGTGCGAGTTAACGGCATATTCCTTCCACCGGTCTCACTTACCTGGCCATATCTGTTGACACAGTTCTGATCTGAGGTGGTCAATAATCCGAGCTAACCCATGCCACTAGGTTAGTCATAATTGTTATGACTAAGCCAAGTCTAGTTTAATGAGACCTGAATCAATTCTTCCCTAAGAAAAGATTAAGTCTGAGGTCTTCCACCATTGTAGACGTGCGGGCCCTTCCCGGGGTTGATTGTTCTCGGCTGGATACAGTGGCTCAGTTGCACCGGGAAGATGCAACCATGTCTATTAGGCATTGGATTGCTATGGGCTGGAGGATGAGTTGGGCTCAATATTTCTAGATACGGTGAGAGACTCAATTAGAAACCCAGTCTATGCAAATGGTGGGTCTGACTTAACTAAGGAGTGGATCAATATTTCGGATACGGTGAGATTCATGAATTAAAGACCAAGTTTGGGTGCACCATGATTAGAGAATCATTGAATAAGAGTTTTTCACTCATTGGCTAACCCATCATCAATAACTGTTAGGTTAGGTGATGAGTCAGTTGGTGAGACCGCACCACCCACTAGAAATCATTAATCGTGGAGATTTTTGCATCTCTGCAGAGGGAGTGTAGGGATCCGAGAAAATAGTGGGAGCTAATTTGTTTAAAAATAAAATCCCTAAATAAATTGGTCAAGTCAAAATTACATTATCTAACTAGAATCTTTGACTCTCTACAGAAAAATATCTGCGTCCAACCCATTGGCACGTATCATGGATACCCATAGACTGACTGGATCCAATTATAAAGATTGGCTCAGGAACTACAAAATAGTTTTTGGTTTTGAGAAATTAACCCATGTACTGGACCAGGACCCTCCCACCTTACCAGCCCATCCATCTATTGAATAGAGAGCGTCTTTGGAAAAATGGATAGACGAAGACAATAAGGCCAGATATTACATGTTGGGCTCGATGTCTGATGAGCTCCAGCGCCAACATGAAGATATCGGGACTGCTCGCCAAATGTTGGCTCACCTGCAGGAGATGTTTGGTGAACAAAGTCGCGCAACCAAATATCAAGTCACGAAATGACTTTTTAAGGCTAAGATGCATGATGGGCAGTCAGTCCAAGATCACTGTCTGACAATGATCAAGGACATGGAAGAGCTTGAGAAGCTCGGATGTGAAGTTGGACTTGGACTTGCAGAATGATATTATTCTGCAATCCTTGACTGATGCATATGGGCAATTCATCATGAATTACCACATGCATAAACTTCAAAATTCCTTGGCCGAGTTGATGAATATGCTGGTTACCGCTGAGCTTTCTATGAAAGGTTCTAAAGGCTCAGTTCTTGCTATGGAACGGACTTCTTCCAAAAGAAAGTCTTATGGAAAGAAAAAGAAGTCTGTGAAAAAGCAAAAGGTAGAAGGATCAAAGAAGAAGAAGGCAGAACCGAAGAAGAAGGTCGATGGCAAAGGAAAGTGTTTCCATTGCAACAGCGACGGCCATTGGAAGCGGAACTGCCCTACTTACCTGGCCACCCTAAAGAACAAGAAGGAAGGTCCTTCTGGAGGTATGCTCGTTATTAAAAGAGAGAAGATCAGACCCACTTTACAAAGCCGTTGGCCAGCAGAAGTATCGAAGCCCACCTTGAGAGATGGGACTTAGACTTTACCAATTGGTTTTAGGATAAGTGGGAAGATTGTTAAGATATATGTGCCCTAGAAGCCAGAATTGGCTAGACACTTGTAATCACTTCTAGGGGCAAAATTGTAATTTATGACTAAATTAATGAAATGGGTTATTTTCTATCACCACCTGTGTATTTAGTGTTTGTGATACATCCTGATAAATGGTAATGATAATTTCATATTTTCAAGAGTTGAAAATTTTTAAGACATTGAATAGATCATTATTAACTCAAAACAGCTCCGACCATAGGATCATCACTGAGGGATGGTTAGATTTGATCCGGAAGGTTGGTGTACGATCGACTTCTTTTAGTAGATGAGTCCTTGGTCTACGGTGTGCCGAAACAACGAGAGCGAGGGAGTACAGTACTCGTGTAAAACGAGGGCACTGAGCGTGTAGCCACCTCGAGTAGTCATTTAGGAAGGAGTCTGACTTCTCGTCAATGATGACTCGATTGCTGCATGTGTGTGTTTGGTTCTTTACCTTGAGATGCCATCGGCAAGTTCACCTTAGAGGGTTGTCTATAAGTTTGCTACACCATTACTCTCGGTCTGCCTAGCCATATTGGGAACCTAGGTATGTGATATTGTTCTTGTAGGAACTGGTTGCATCAAGTATGGGATCTATCTTACTCGGCTGGTTGTAGAGGAGCAGCCCTATGATGATCATGAGATCAAAGTCCTGAAACCCATGGCGCATGTATAAAAAAAGAAGATTTCTATTTGATTTCCAATTGGACTGAATCGAATGATTACATCATATGAGAGACGTAGGCGTTTTGACGAGTTCACCCTTAACCTAATCTGATCGGGTGCTCAAGATAAGAAGACTGAATCACACAGGTAGCTGCACCAAGAGGTTCGCATTCAGCTCTGATGGGTTGCCACCATATACTGCTGAGTGTCACTGGTGGATTTTGGAGCAATTAGAATGATTTAAGATGATCGATCTTCAGCTGTTCGAAATCAGAGAGTTCTGATCCATCGAAAGGAGTTTCGATGATGTCTAGAATAGAGATCATGAATATCCATTACCATAGCGAACTGAACCTAATGGTCACACAAACAAGGGTTTGAATCTGGTGGATCATCAATTGAACTGATCTAGTTCAATTGATCTGAATGAGATTCAATTAGGTTCAAGGAATGTGCTAGCACCTCGATTGAACTAACGCTTCTTTTTATATCACAAATAAGTTGTCCTGACTGAGCCAAAGGAGTTTGTGCTCATCAGAGGTCTTCATATGGTCTGATGGAGGTTGTCCATCAGAATAGGTTGTCTTATTTGTAAGACATTACCTGCCATTTTTGGTCACCTGCCATTTTCTTGTTCTTTGAGT
>QRFJ01000849.1:0-71761 GCA_006176705.1 Cocos nucifera | reverse complement strand
ACTTTGGTCAAAAGTCTACCGTTGACTGGTCAAATGTTGACCATTGACCCTTTGACTTGTGACCACATGTCATGCACCTATTGGAGAGCTGGTGGGGGCTTGTTCCCCTGCCAGAACCTGGCAAGGAGAAGGGCGCACGCCAAGGGTGGCGTGAGCCCAAGTAGGAGGCGCCTAGGAGTCCTTGTTGGACAAGGACTCCACCTCCCTTTAGGATTCCAATTAGAGTTCTACTAAGAATCCAGTTTGACTGGTCTTAGGCGCCCTCTAAGGAGGAATCTAGGGGTCTCTTTTTCAACCAATCAGATTTAGATCTGATTTCACAAAGGGTTGTGATTGGTTGAGAGGAAGAGGAGTTGGATCACAAGAGGTCTATAAATAAGACCCTGCGCCCAACCCTGATCCAAAGTGAATTCAAATGAGATTTCCCATGCCCCAAGGCTGCCTCTCCCCTTCTTCTCCACGCCATAGTCTCTTCTCCCCTTGCTCTCCATGTCCAAAAGTGTTTTGGATTTAGTTTGGTGCGATTCAGATCAAGGAAAGGCGATCAAAAGCTAGAAGGCTGCGCTGCTGCAAAAGGACGACTGCAGATCTTCAAAAGAGTTTTGAAGATCCTCCAAATCAGATCCAGATCTGATTTTTGGAGGTGTGATAGAGAAGAAGAGGTTCTCCAGATTCAACCCGAGTGGATACCGGTAGAGGCCAGGCGCTTGCGTGGCTAAGATCCAGAACCTTCCGCTGCAATCAGGATCATCTACAGGGTAATAGGATTACCCATATAAGGTAAATTAAATTTGATTTAATTTATCTTGTTTTATTTTATTTATTAAAATAATAAGAATCAGATCTGAAACATATCAAGATCTGATTAAGGTCAAGAGAAAATTTTTGAAATATATCTCTTGATCTAATCAGATCTGGACGAACCTGGACCGGGAAATCAGGATTTCCCTTCATATGCATATGGTAGTTCATGATAAACTGCCCATATGCATCAATTAATGATTGCAGAATTATATCATTGTGCAGATCCTGGTCTAACTTCACTCCGAGCTTCTCAAGCTCTTCTAAGTCCTTGATCATCATCAGACAATGATCTTGGATTGATTGCCCATCACGCATTTTAGACTTAAACAGTCATTTAGTGACTTAATATTTGGCTGTGTGACTTTGTTCACCAAACAACTCTTCCAGTTGAGCCAACATTTGGCGGGCAGTCTTGATATCTTCATGTTGATGCTGAAGCTCATCAAACATCGAGCCCAATATATAGTATCTGGCCTTATTATCTTCATCCATCTATTTGTCAAGAGATGCTCTCTGTTTAGCGGACGGACGAGCTGGTAAGATGGGGGGATCTTGGTCCAATATATGAGTCAACTTCTCGAAACCCAAAATAATTTTGAAATTTTAAAGCCAATCCTTATAATTGAGTTCGATCAGTCTATGGGTGTCCAAGATACGGGCTAGTGCATTAGACACAGACATTTTTTTTTCTTATAAAGAGTCAAAGTTTCTAGTTAGATTTTGTAATTAAGACTTGACCAATTTATTTAGGGGTTTGATTTTTAAGCAAATTAGCTTTCACTTTTTTTTTGGATCCCTACACTCACTCAGTAGAAATGCAAAAATCTTCATGATTACTAATTTCTAGTGGGTGGTGCAGTCCCACAAACTGACTCATCACCTCACCTAATAGTTATTGGTGATGGATTAGCCAATGATTGAACAACTCTTATCCAATGATTCTCTAATCATTTTGCACCCAAGCTTGATCTCTAATTCATGAATCTCACCATGCCCGAAATATTGATCCATTCGTTAGTTAAGTCAGACCCACCATTTGCATAGATTGGATTTCTAATTGGGTCTCTCACCGTATCTAGAATATTGAGCCCAATCCATCCTCCAACCCATAGCATCCACTGCCTAATAAACATGGTTGCATCTTTTCAGTGTAATTGAACCACTATGATCAGCCGAGAACAATCAACCCCGAAAAGGGCCCATATATTTACAATGGTGGAAGATCTTAGACTTAATCTTTTCTTAGGAAGATTTAATTTAGATCTCTTTAAACTTGACTTGACATAACCATAACCATTTTGACTAACCTAGTGGCATGGGTTAGCTCGGATTGTTAGCCATCTTAGATCAGGACTGAGCCGATAAATATGGCCAGGTAAGTGAGATCGGTGGAAGGGATATGCCATTAACTCGATAAGAATGCATTCGAGTTGAGTAGCTTTCAATTAAAAACCAGTCGGTCGTATCTGCCAAACTTACCTTAGACATCGAATTATTGAGCCAGAACCAATCGGGTTAGCCTACAATCCAGACTCTAACTATTGAGCCTAATTAGATCTTAACTTGATCGATCACTCTTGTGACTCAACCTTGACCCAGACTTAATCCTATTAGGCTGGTCAATTTAAGCACTCTTAGTCCCATCTAACCAACTCTTGATTCGGTTTGATCAACCGCTAGATCTAATTGAGCTACCCAAGTTCGAACCCAATTTTATGAATATGTTTTAGATTTAAAAATTCTTAATTTTAAACCTAATATATTTTATAATCTTAATTCTTAATTAAGTTTAGGATTCATAAATAAAACATATATATAAAATCCTAGGATTTCAAGATCTAGGATTTTGTAGAAAATAAGTTTTAGATTTCTGATTAAGGATGAACACGCAGCACCCCTACACATCATAAGAACACCCCATCGAATAGAAAGAGAGAATCTTTAAATCCTACTTCGTTCTTATGATCGGATGGTTAAGAAAAATATCTTAATCAAAAACATGATAAATCTACAAAACTAGTTAGATCTACATCATATATCACATATATAAAAATTGATCTAACTAAAAATACATTTTGCATACAACTCATGCATCATATCATGCATATTTTTACATCTAAATTATCTCATAAATATCTATAAAATAAAATTTAAATTTAATCATATCAAATTAGAATTTATTCTAGATAATTTTGTAGAACTATTCTACAACTAGTCTAAACGTGCATCTATCATATCTCATATGAACAAATTAAATAAATTTATTTTCTATTTTTTAGATCTAATTATAATATTTATAATATCAAAAAATAGTAAATAAGTAGATCTAAAAATTATAATTAATCAAATTAAAATTATGATCATGTTAGACTACACATAGAATAATTCTATTCCTAGTCTAGTCATGCATCTCATACATCTTAGATCTAGATTGTTTAATTTTTAATTTTTTAATTTTAGATCTAATCACATCTCATGTGATATCTAAAACCATCTAATTATCAAAATAAAAATAAATTAAAATTAAATCTAATTAATTTTAGAATCTGACTTTGATACCAGTTGAAGGGAAAAATTTTGTTTCTTATGTCAGGTTCGTTCAGATCTGATTGGATCAAGAGAAATATTTTAAAAAAAAAATTTCTAAGATTCTAATTAGATCTGAGTCTCTTTAAATTTGATCTTATTGATCTAATAAAATAAAATAAAATAAAAATTAAATTAAATCTAATTTAATTATACCTTTATTTTGCGTAATCTAATTATCCTTTGATGATCTCGATGTTTGCCTGAGGTTCTGGACGTAGCCACGCAAGTGCCTAGCCTCTATCAGTATTCACTTAGGCATGATCTGAAGATCTTCTTCTTCTCAATCAATCCTCCAAAAATTAGATCCAAATCTGATCTTTAAGATCTTCAAAAACTCTTTTGAAGAACAACCATTGTCTCTTGCAGCAGTGCTGCCTTCTTCCTTTCCTATCGCCTTTCACTTGCTTGGATCGCACCTAACTCATGCCAAAAACCTCTTGGGCATGGAGAGGAGAGAGTAGACCAGAGGGTGGCATGGAGAAAGAGGGAGAAAAGCTTTGTGGCATGGGCTAAAGGTAGAAGTTCTCTATTCTAAGCATAGATAGGGTTTATATAGACCCTGCTGCGCCATGTAGTGCCACATCATCCCGGCCAATCATGGCCCCTTGTGCAATCAGATCTAAATTTGATTGGTGGGATGACATCATCTAATCTAATCAGATTAGAATCCCTCAAAACTCTCCTTATATGGCACCAAGACTAGGTCAAACAAGTCCTCTTGGCGCCATCTAGTTTGATTCCCTGAAGCAATTGGAGTCCCATCTGCATCAGACTCCAAATCTTATCCTCATGGGGCACATGCCTCCCTAGGCATGCACCCCTTGCCTGTCTACATTTTAGTAGGGGGACAAGGCCCCAGGTTCGCTCCTATGGGTGCATGACACATCGATAGATGTCTAAGCGTCAAAGGTCCATATTTGACCAAAGTCCAAAGACGAGATTTAGCAAGTGACGGAAAATGGTAGGTATTGTCTCAAATTTATTTCATAAATTAAGACAACCCCTTTTAGACTTGGACAAGCTCCAGTCAGACCAAGTAAAGATTTTTGAGTGAGCCTAAACATATTTGGCTCAGTCAAGACAAGTTTTAATGATTGTTAAAGGTGAATATTAGGCTCAATCGTGTGCTAGCACAATTTTTTTGAACCTAATTGAATCTTATTCAAATCAATTGAACTACGTTAATCTAGTTGATGATATCTAGATCCAAACTCTTATTTGTGTGACCCAGTTAGGTTTAGTTTCATATGATAACGGGATATTTCGAGATCTTTATCATTGACATCATCGAAACACATTCTGATGGATCAGAACTAGATAAATAGTATGATCGATCATCCAAATCATTCTAATTGCTCCCAAAATCCACCAGTGACACCTAGCAGTATATGGTGGCAACCCATCAAAATTGAAAGCAAACCTCTCGATGTTGTTTCCTATGTTATTAAGTTCCTCTATCTTGAGCCTTGATCGGATTAGGGTTATGGTGATCTCATCAAATCCTAATATCCGTCATATGAATTAATCATTCGATTCAAGTCCAATATGAAAATCCTAATAGAAACTCTTTCTATTATTTCACTCTACCATGGCCATGGGCTTATGGAATTGATTTTCATGATCATTATATGGCTGCTCCTCTTCTACTGAGGTAGATAGATCCCTTATTAGTGCAATCCAATTCCTACAACGAACATGCTATAGCCAACATACACCTCATGATTCGGAATGGCTAGGAGACCAAGTTATGGTGTAGTCAAACTACAACACCCTCAAGATAAACTGTCGATGCACCTCAGATCAATGAACTAGACACACCATTGCAGCTTCGAGCTAGTCATCGACGAGAAGGTAGACTTCCTCATGACTGCTCGAGGTGGTCACGCTCAGTGCCCTCATTCTCTAACAAGTATCTGTACTCTCACTTCGGTGTCTCTACACCATAGACTTAAGACTCATCTATCCTAAAGAAGCGATCATACACCAATCATTCGAATCAATCACCATCCTCATGATGATCCTATGGTCGGAAGCATTTTATGAGTTAATAATGAAAATTCATGCCTTAAATTTTCAACTCTTGAAAATATGAACTATCGTTGACATTAACTCAGGGGATATATCACAAACACTTTCAAATACACATTATGATAAAAGATAACTCATTTTATTATTTATAGTCAAAATTATAATTTTATCCTTAGAGGTATATTACAAGTGTCAGTCAATCTGGCTTCAAGGGCACACATATCTAACAATATGATTATCTTGAACTTGATTGGATCTAATCCAAATCAATCAAACTGGTTTAACTCAATTGATGACATCCAGATCCAAATTCTTCTTTGTATAATCTAGTTAGATTTAGTTCTATATGATAATGAGATATGTTGTAATCTCCATCACATACATCATTGAAACATCTTTTGATGGACAAGAACTTTTCTGATTCATACAATTAGAATGATTAATCATCAAAATCATTCTAATTGCTCTCAAAATCTATCAATGATATCTAGCACTATATGATGGCAACCAATCAAAGCTGAAAGCGAACCTCACCATGCAATTAGCTATATGATTGGGTTCTTCTATCTTGAGTCCCGACTAGATTTGGGTTAAGGTGAACTCGTCAAATCGAATATTCGTCATATGAATTAATCATTCGATTCGAATCCAATATGAAATCCTAGTGGAAATTCTTTCTATCATCTTCACTCTATTATGGCCATGGGCTTAAGGGCTCAATCTTATTATTACCATAGGGCTACTCCTCATCTACCAAGATAGATAGATCCTCTTATTGGTGCAATCCATATAGCCAACATACACCTTAGAATTTCGAATGGCTAGGAGATCGAGTTATGGTGTAGTCAAACTATAACACCCTCAAGGTGAATTATCGATGCACCTCAGATCAATGAACCATACACACCACTATAGCATCGAGTCAGTCATCAATGAGAAAGTAGACTTTCTTATGACTACTTGAGGTGGTCACGCTCAGTGCCCTCGTTCTCTAACAAGTACCCATACTCTCATCTCGATGTCTCCACACCATAGACACAAGACACATCTATCCTAAGAAAGCAATCGTACACCAACCTTCCGGATCGATCACCATCCTCATGATAATCCTACGATCGGGAGCATTTTATGAGTTAATTATGAAAATTTATGTCTTAAATTTTCAACTCTTGAAAATATGAATTGTCATTACCATTAATTTAAAGGATGTGTCACGGACACTTTTAAATACACACTATGATAGAAAAATAATTTATTTATTAATTTATAGTCAGAATTATAAAATTGCTCTTAGAAGTGTATTATAAGTTATTATCAATCTGGCTTTTAAGGCACACATCAAACAGTAGTTGCATAAAATTTTCACATATATGCGATATATTTGATGCATGTCTAGACTAGTTCTACATTCTATACTTTCAATTATCTAGAATAAAATTTTTATTTGATACGATCATTTAAGATTTTATTTTTATATGTTACATCAGATATAATCAGATTTGAAACATGCATGTGAACATTTAAAATTGATACATGAGATGTATGCAAAACATGTACAGATTAGATCTTAAATCATGTAATAGTTGTATGATTTAGAGCCAATAGTTTTGTAGTGTAGTTTATATTTCTGATTAAGGCATTCCTCTTGGCCGTCCGATCATAAGAGTAAGAAGGATTTAAAGGCCCTCTCTTTTCATTCGATGGGATGTTCTTATGGCATGTAGGGGTGCTACTTGCTTACCCTTAATCAGAAATCAAAAAATTACTTTTTTGAAAAACCCTAGATCCTAAAATCATAGAATTTTTTTTTATATATATGTTTTATTTTTAAACTATTAGACTTAATTAAGAATTATGTTCATAAAATTAATTAGGTCTAAAAATTATTAATTTTTAGATCTAAGACACCTTCATAAAACATGGGTTCGGGTGTGGGTAGCTTAATTAGGTCTAGTTATTGATCAAACCGAATCAAGAGTTGGTTAGGTGGGATCAAGAGTGCTTAGATTTGACCAATCCAATATGATTAAGTATGGGTCAAGGTCAACTCACAATCACATATGATCGATCTAGTTAAGACCTAATTTGGCTCTATGGTTCGAGCCTAGATTGCAGGCTAACTCGATCAGTTCTGATTAGACGAATCGATGTCTAAGGTAAGTTTGGCAGATACGACCAGTGATCTTTAATTAGAAGCTGCTCAATCTGAATATGTTCATGATGAATTAATGACATATTCCTCCCACTAATCTCACTTACCTAGCCAATTGGGTTGACCTAGTTCTGATTTGAGGTGGCTAACAATTCGAGCTAACCCATGCTATTAGATTAGTCATAAATATTATGACTAGTCAATTCTAAGAGACCAAATCAAATTTCTCTAAGAAAATATTAAGCCATTGGTCTTCCACCATTGTAGATGTGTGGGCCCATCGTGGGGTTGATTATTCTCGACTAATTATAGTGGTTCAGTTGCACTGAAAAAACATAATTGTGTCTATTAGTTTTTAGATGCTATGGGTTGGAGGATGGGTTAGACTTAATATTCTAGATATAGTGAGGGATCCAATCAGAAATTCAATTCATGCAAATAGTGGATCTGACTTAAGTAATGAGTGGAGCAATATTTCGGGCATCGTGAGTCTCATGAATTAGAGATCAGGTTTGGGTGCACTACATTTAGAGAAACATTAGACAAGAGTTGTCCACACATTGATTGACACATTACTAATAAATGTTAGGTGAGATGGTGAGCCAATTGGTGGGACCACACCACCCACTAGAAATTAATAATCATGAAAATTTTTGCATCTCTGCTCAAGAAGTGTAGGAATTCGAGAAAATAGTGGAAGCCTAATTTGTTTAAAAATAAAATTTTTAAATAAATTGGTTGAGTCAAATTACAAATCTAACTAGAAATTTTGACTCTCTATAGAAAAATATCTATGACTAAATCCCAAGTCTAAATCTTAGATACCCACAAATTGATCAGATCAAATTATAATGATTGGCTATAGATCTTCAAAATTATTTTGAGTTTGAACAGGCTGACCTATGTATTGGACAAGGACCCCCCACTTTACCAGCTTGTCCTATCGTGTATCAGAGAGCATCTTATAAAAAGTGGTCAGATGATTATAACAAAGTAAGGTGCTACATGTTGAGCTCAATGTCAGATGAGTTGCAGTGCCAATATGAACACATTAGGATTGCTCACCAAATATTGGCGTACCTGTAAGAGTTATTTGGTGATTAGAGTCACGCAGTGGGTTATCATGTTTTGAGGAGACTTTTTAAAGTACAAATGCATGATGTATAGTTAGTCTAAAATCATTGCTTGGCAATGATCAAGGACCTAGAAAAGCTTGAGAAGCTCGGTGTCTTGATGGACAAGGATCTATATATTGATGTGATCCTATAGTCCTTGAATGGTTCGTATGGACAATTCATCATGAACTTCCATATGAATAAACTCCAGTGCACCTTGATAGAGTTAATGAATATGCTGGTTACTGCTAGCAAACTTTGAAGGGTTCAAAGGGCTCATTTTTTCTTCTTTCGAGAGAAAGTCTTTTAGAAAGAAGATGTCTGTGAAGAAGCAAGAAACAAAAGGAGAAAGAAAGGGTTAGCCAAGAAGAAAATTGTGGAGAAAAATAAGTATTTCCATTACAACTTCGATGGTCATTTGAAGCAGAACTGCCCAGCATACTTGGCCAGCCTAAAGAACAAGAAGGAGGACCAAAATAGTCTAGAGATAGTATTAATGAAAGATATCTTTACACCTTAGGCTGGGTCATATAGTCGAGGACAAGTTTAATAAATTAGAGAAATCTAGACTAATGGGTCCATTGACTTCTAAGTCATATCTGATTTATGAATCATGCCTTCAAGGCAAAATGACCATGCTTTCTTTTGTAGGACATGGGGAAAGGGCCACAGACCTACTTGCCTTAGTACATATAGATGTATGCAGCCCATTCGATGTACCGACTAGAAGAAATTATGTCTACCTTATTAATTTTGCTGATGATCTTTCTCGGTACGGATATGTATATATGATGCGACATAAGTCTAAAGCTTTGAAAAGTTTAAGAAATTTAGACACAAAATAGAAAAGCAAATTGGAAAGTCCATTAAGTTTTTTCGATCATATCAAGGATGTGAATACCTTAGTCGAGAATTTTTGGACTATCTCAAAGATAATAGCATAATCTCATAATGGATTTTCAGAATGGAGAAAATGGATCCTATTAAATTTGGTCCAATCTAAGATAAGATTCATGGACCTACTTGAGTTTCTTTAGGAACATAGTTTAATGATAGCTATTGACTTATTGAATATGGTTCCATCTAAAATCATTCCTACCACACCATATGAGATATGGCATGGTAAGAAGCCAAGTTTGTGTCATCTTAGTATTGGGGTTGTCTAGTGGCGAACAAGTTAGAGTCAAGGTTCCTTAGAGCTCAGTTTATTGGATATCCTAAAGAGTCATTAAGGTATTACTTCTATCTTCCAAAAAATCATAATATGATTGTGAGTCGATATGCTAATTTTATTAAAAAATAGTTTGTTCAAGATGGTGGCATCAGAAGATAGATTAGACTCAAGGAGATAGTCTCTGAAGAGCAATGAGACAAGGAACTTGAGGAACCCATTAGTCTAAGCCAATCCTAATACAACCTTCTCCACCTCATAAGTTAAACAGGATTTTCTATCCTCCTAAAGGTACTTAGGTAGTATTTCAAAGGATGCAAAAAAAATGTTCCTCACGAGAAATAGGATTCATGATGATGATCCAAAAACCTATGATGAGACCACATCAGATATCGACATCAAGAAATAGATAGAGGCAATGAAGTCAGAAATTGACTTAATGCGCTCGAACTAAGTCTGAACCTTAGTAGATCCACCTGAAGGTATAGTACCTATTGGGTATAAATAGATTTTCAAGAGAAAATAGGCACAGATGAAAATGTGGAGACATTCAAAGCTAGGCTAGTAGCGGAAGGATATAGTCAATACAAAGATATTGACTATCAGGATACCTTCTCGATAGTAACCATATTAAAATTCATAAGTATAATTCGTTGCTGTTGCAGCCTATTTCGATTATGAAATTTGGCAGATGGACGTGAAAATAGCATTCTTAAATAGATATCTTGAGGAAGATATCTATATGAACAGCCGCTTGGTTTCACATCTAGTAATGATGATCACAAAGATCTGCAAGCTGCAAAGATCTATCTATTGACTTAAGCAAGTATCTCAAAGTTAGAAAACTTGATTCAATGATATAATCAAATCGTTTGGTTTCATCGATAATGAGGAGAAGCCCTATGTGTTCAAATTGGTCAGTGGAAGCGCTATTGTCTTTCTCATATTATACTAGGATGACATCCTCCTAATCGAAAATGATATTCCTATATTGACCTCGATCTAAGTGTGGTTATCTAAGAAATTTTCTACAAAACACCTAAAAGAAGCATCCCTTATTTTGAAAATTAAGATCTATAGTGATAGACCAATGAGGATGATCGATGAGGATGCTAGGTCTCTCATAGAATATGAACATAGAGAAGGTGCTGAACAGGTTCAGCATGGAGAACTCCAAGTCTAGGGGTTCATAGACTTAGATTTTATGTTTGATATAGATGATCGAAAGTCAACATCTGGGAGTCTGTTTGTATGCAATGATGGTGCTGTAAGCTGAAAGAGTTCCAAGTAGATAGTAATAATAGTTATCACCAAATCCATGATTATCCTGAAAAGGATACATTGAGATTAAGAGAGTCGATACCGTAGATAATTTGGCTGATCCACTGATGGAGCATTTAAGCCAGCAGAAGATCCAAACCCACCTTGAAAAGATGGGACTTAGATTTGCAGCCAATTGGCTTTAGGTTAAGTAAGAGTTTGTTAGATGTGTGCCCTAGAAGCTAGATTAGTTGATTATTGTAAAATACTTTCTTGCATCATTTTCATAATTTTGACTTAAAATTAATAAATAAATTATTTATTCTATCGCATTATGCATTAAAGTGTTTGTGATACATTCTTTGAGTTAACTGGTATAATAACACATATTCTCAAGAGTTGAGAATTTAAGGTATGTGTTATCATAATTAGCTCATAAACTGCTCCTAATCATAGGATCATTATGAGGATGGAGATTGATATGGAAGATCGGTGTATGATCACTTTCTTAGGGTAGATATATCTTGAGTCTATGGTGTATAGACATCAGAGCGAGAGTATAGGTACTCATTGAGAATGAGGGCACTGAGCATGATCACCTCTAGCAGCCATAAGAAAGTCTACCTTCTCATCAATCACTAGCTCAATGTTGCAGTGTGTGTCTGATTCTTTGACTTCAGGCGCATCGATAGTTCACCTTGAGGATGTTATAGTTTGACTGCACCATAACTCGATCTCCTAGCCATTCAAAGTCCTAAGGTGTAAGTTGGCTATAGCATGTTCATTGTAAGAACTAGATAGCACCAACATGGAATCTATCAACGTCGGTAGAGGAGGAGTGGTTATGATGATCATGAGATTGAGTCCTAAAATTCATGGCCATGGTAGTGTGAAATAATAGAAAGGAGATTCTATTAGGATTTCACATCGGACTCGATTCGAATGATTCATTCATATCATAGGTGTTTGGGTTTGATAAGTTTACCTTAATCCTAATCGTATTGGTGCTCATGATAGAGAAACACAATCACTCAGGTAGCTACACCAAGTGGTTTGTTGGAATCTTGCACCTCGAGATTCGATCCATAACAAGCCAAGAACGATATTTAGAAGCCACGAGTAAATGATCAGCCAATACAATTAGGCTGGCTTGGATACACAGTTGAGCTGGCTTGGGGTGAGATCGAGCCAGCTCGAGGTCGATCCAAGCTGGCTCTCTCAGGTGGATAGAATGCTATGCTCGAATGAGACACAATCGAGCTGGCCTGACTGTGGATCGAGCCAGCTCGATGGAGGTGAATAGCATCGATGAATAGCATGCACGGGCATGCATGCAGAAGTCTTTTCATGGGGTCTATAGTCTCTGACTCATGGACCAGGTCTAGTCACAGGCTCTATAGAGTTGTTATGCTATCTAGCAGCCAGGAGAACATGTGGGAGCTGATCGGATGGCTATTGGATTGATCAAGGCTTATATGAAGATAAGACGACCATAAAGATATGGAGTCTCGAGAAAAACCTCTTAGGCAGTGCAGAGATAAGGCAAGGACCACTGGAGTGCTGTAGTAGCACCTTCCTGAAGACACGGAGGGCTGAGAGAGGCTCGATGGTGCAGCAGTCGAGTAGAGTATCTCAGCATAGTATGCCAATGGATTCTCAAGGAGATCAAGCACCAGATCTCAGGGAGAGCCAGGGGTCTCAAGGAGCGCCAGGAGCATCAAGGAAGTCGAGAGTGTCCTGGAATAGTAGGGTTGCCTAGGGATAGAGGCTAGGACTTAATGTAGATGTTAAGAGGATCACAAAGTGTCCAGGGATGTCGAGGCTCCTGGACTGGTAGATCTATGAGGGGGGTCTTCTTGTGATTACTTTGAGAGCATTATATGGATGAGTGCTTCTGGATCCTAAGAGAGGATTGATGAGTTGAGATTGTATCTCCTCTATTATTCTTTCTCAGTAGTGAAGCATTGCATATCCCATGGATATAGGCACTTGGGTCGAACCACGTATATGGTTGTGTTCATTTGTCTTCTTCTATTCTTCCATAGCAACAGGTGGTGCTATATCTCCAATAGGTGATCTTGGGTGGGTGATCCATGTTCTGCAGTGGTGGATCTATCCTAACCATGATATCAGAGCAATACCAGGACCCAAGAGTGGTATCAGAGCCAAGTTGAGTCAGCTTGCACTAGGGGTTGCTATGGTGGTGATCAAGTTAGAAGAAAGGCACAATCAAGGTCGATGCTCTCATGTACAAGAAGAAGCCAGATGGAGCTCAGTGTGAGGTTGAGCTCTAGGTGGAGATGGATCAGGCACAAGACTCAGTTTGGGATCAAGTGGCCTGGCTCGACTCCCATGTTTCCCAATCCATGAGCAGTAGGCGGTAGCCTCAAGACATGGGGCCGGTATCATATAGGAAGCTCTCAGATTTGAGGTGGATCCAAAGATCGAGTCGAGGGGTAGAATGTTGGAATCTTGCATCTCGAGATTCAATCTAGAATAAGTCAAGAATGATATTCAGAAGCCATGAGAAAAGGATCAGCTAGTATAATCGAGCTAGCTCGGATACGCAGTCGAGCTGGCTTGGGGTGAGATCGAGCCGGGTCAAGGAGGATTCGAGCTGGCTCTCTTTGGTGGACAGAAAGCTGTGCTCTGATGAGATGCAGTGGAGCCGACCCAACTATGAATGAAGCTGACTCAATGGAGGTGAACAATACGGATGAACAACACGTATGAGCACACATGCAGAAGTCTTTTCATGGGGTCTATAGCCCTTGACTCATGGACTAGATCTAGTCATGAGGTCTATGGAACTATTGTGCTATCTAGTGGCCAGAAGATCGTGTGAGAGCTAATCGAATGGCTATTTGCTTGATCAGGGTTTATAAGAAGATCAAACGACCATAGAGATAAGGTGTCTTAAGAGAAACCTCTTAGATGATGCAGAGAAAAGACAGGGAGCATTGGAGTACCACAGTAGCACCTCCCTGGAGGCACGAGGGGCTGAGAGAGGCTCGATGGTGTAGCAACCAAGGAGAGTATCTCAGCATAGTGTGCTAGGGGCTTCTCAGGAAGATCAAGCTCTAGGTCTCAGGGAGCACCAAGAGCATCAAGAAAGTCGGGAGTGTCCTGGAATGATAGGGTTGCCTAGGGATAGAGGCTGGGGCTTGATGTAGAGGCTAAGAGGATCATAGAGTGTCCAGGGATGTCGAGGGCCCTAGACTGGTAGATTTATGAGCGGGGTCTTCTTAGGATTACTTTGAGAACATTGTATGGGTGAGTGTTTCTGGATCCTTGGAGAGGGTTGGTGAGTTGAGATTTTATCTCCTCTATTATTCTTTCTCGGTAGTGAAGCATTGCATGTCCCATTGATGTAGGCACTTGGGTCGAACCATGTATATGATTGTATTTGTTTGTCTTCTTCTATCTTTCTATAGCATCAGGTGGTGCCATATCTCCTACAAGTGATCTTGGGTGAGTGATCCATGTTCTGTAGTGGTGGATCTACCCTAGCAGTGGTATCAGAGTGATACCAAGACCCAACAAGGTTTGCTATTTGATTTTGATGGGTTGCTACCACATACTTCTAGGTGTCACTAGTTGATTTTGGGACCAATTTGAATTATCATGATGATCGATGATTCTTATTAGGTGAATCAAAAGAGTTCTAGTCCTTTGAAGGGTGTTTTGATGATGTCGATGATAGAGATCATGACATATCTCATTACCATATAGAACTGAACCTAACTATATAATACAAATAAGGATTTGGATCTAGATGTCATCAATTAGGCTAACCCAATTTGTTTGATTTGGATTAGATCAAATTTGGTTCAAAGAAATCATACTAGCACATGATTAAACCTAACATTCTCCTTTCGTACTTTTTTTGGTCCATCTCAACTAAACCAAATTGAATTTGGCTCACTCGGGAGCCCTATCCTAATCAAAACAAGGGTTGTCCTAATGAGAACAGGCCTTGTCCTGATAAAACAAGGCTTGTACTAATGAGATCAGGGCTTGTCCTAAAATAATGAGATAAAATTTGGACAACGCTCATCTAGAAACTCTGTGTAGATTTGTCTTGATCTAACTGGACCTTGTCCTAGTCTGATCAAGGCTTGTCCTAAATCCTATAAGATGGGAATAGGACAACAGATGTCTTAACAAGATTAAGGCTAGTCCTAAAATCATGAGATGAAATTTGGACAAGGCTCTCTCTGAAATTCTAGATGGATTATCTTGATCTGACTGGACTTTGTCTTGGCCTAATCAAGGATTGCTCTAATTTGATAAGGACTTGCCTAAAATCCATTAGAAGGGACTAAAAAAGGGCTTGTGCTAAATCCCATGAGATGAGAACTGGACAAGGGTAAACATTGACCCGATCTTGCAGGAATTGATGGATGGGGCGTGCGTCCCCTAGAGAATTTCTAGGGGCGCACACCCCAGATGGATCCATGAGGAAGAGGATGGTGCACTTCTCCCCTTGCCATGTGCCCCATATGGATAAATGGAGAAAGCCCCATTCAAATAGGTTTGAATGGTCAAAGCATTTGAATTTATTTCAAATATCTTGGGAGATAAGTGTTTGTGCCATCTACTCATCTTATCTCATCACCATGCCACTTTTTTCCTGAGTTTTGTGTGACAATATTTAGATTAAATGTGGTGTGGGGCATAGAGATCAATGAAGAGTCCTTCTGCATGTTGGCTTTTACCTATTCAAAGTCATATGCAAAGGGACTCTTGAGCTGGTCTATTTATAGGGCCTTGCTCAAGCTATTGTGCATCACGATTTCTCTATAGCAAAGTCTTGCCAAAATCTCCATCTCCATGCCTCATATTCCAGATCTCCTCTTCCTCTTTCATGCCTAAGGAGTGGGCAAAAATCAGAGATCAAGTGTTGGCCTTTGATCCTGCAAAGCTGTGCGACTAGTTTCCGCATCGAGAGATAAATGTGCTGCCATCGAAGATCAGTTTGAAGGCATCCATGATTGATTCTAGATCTAATCTTTTGGGATCAGATCTAGAAGGAGTAGACGTCCATATCTAACTTGAGTGGATACTGGAAGAGGTCAGGTGCATGCGCGGCTCAATCAGAACCTTGGATTAGTCATCAGATCATCACGACGGATAAATGGTTTACCCGATTACGTGTTAATTATTTTCATAATTTTTTTTATTTTATTTTACTTCTAATTTTTTAACAATCTAATCATATCTGAGAACTCTCAAATCTGATCAGCTCATAAAATTTTTTTTAAAATATTTTACTATAAATCTGATCCGATTAGATGCATCCTATGGTAGGAAAACGTAGATTTTCCATCATAGATTTTCTCCCTCAATCCTCTTCTAGTTTTTCATCTCTTAGAGAGTTAAAGAGATTCGAAGAAAGATATTCAGATTAACTATCAAGAGGGATCCACAAGAAGCTAGCACTTTGCATAGATCTTCAATCATCAAACCTTCAATTAGCATAAAAGCTTCATGTGAACAACTTATAGAGGTCAGACAACCTATGTGGCTCTAAGCAATGTTCACAACCATGAAAATCAATAGTAGTGTTCTCGACCCATGCAATGGTAAAGAGATCCAATCTCTTCTACATCTAGATTTAATCTAGATCGGTATTGATGTGATCAATACCTAGTTGCTTTATATTTCTTAGATTTAATCATGCATCTTATCATGTCATAAATCTTAGATGTAGGTATTTAATGATTTGATCATGTAGACTTATAGATTAATAAGATTAATCTTATGTCTTTCACTTGTCGCCTTTCAAAAAAGTTTTGAAAGGCATGCATGAAACCCTACATAATTTTTTCTGTAGTGGTATCAGAGCCTAGGTTCCTTTATGACATGATCATGTATGGATTAAAAATCAAAAAATCTTTTTAAAGATTGCACATACTAATTATAAGGTTGTCGTGTTGTAAGGTTTATCCCTTATAATGAAAAGGTTATCCTAATATGTGCTATTCTGAAAATCTGAATTATGAATAAGTTAGATAAGATCTAAAATAATTTATGATTTATTTTTTAATTTTAAATCTAAAATAAATAATTTTTTGATCTATTTTTAATTATTTTGATAAGATATAAATAATGATAAGGTCACACATACTGATTATAAAGTTGTCCTGCTATAAGATTTAACCCATACAGTAGAGAGATTGTCTTAGTATGCACCGATCTAAAATACTAAATCATAAATAAGTTTGATAAGATCTAAATCAATTTATGATTTATTTTTTATTTTTAAATCTAAAATAAAATTAGATTTTGATCTAGTTTTTGATTATTTAGATGAGATCTAAATGATGTATTTCATGTTTAGATCTAGATCCTTTTTATAAATATGCTCACTATGTAGTTTTAATTTTGAATCCAGAATTTATATATGTGATATATGTATTTTGTAGAATTTAGATTCAAAATTTAATTTTTACAAAATCCAAAATTCAAAATCCTAGGATCTAATCTGGACATTGAAATAATTTAGATTTGAAACCCTAAATTGAATATGATTTGTGTAAATTGATTACAATTTGGAAATATTTTCGACCATGAAATCAAAAAGTAGTTCTGAGGTTCCGAAACCCAACCCATCAGCCTTGAACTTAATTGAGAACTAAGTATTGTTTAGGATCTAGCTTCGTGAATTGAAGATCCTAAATCAATTTCATAAATCATGGGTTAATGGTTAGTAGATTAGATCATTAACTAGGTTAGACCTAGGATTAGAATCAAATACAAACTAAGTTAAGAAATTGATCAAACCTAATTAATAGTTAATTAGAATTAGATCAATTCTTCTCTATAGATCAACTCAATAGTTGTATCTAATCATAGTTCATACATTACATTTAAACAAATGGACCTAATCATGGTGTTACATATGTGCCTTAGAAGCCAGATTAGCTGACACTTTTAATATACTTCTAGGGGCAATTTTATAATTTTGACTATAAATTAATAAAAAAGTTATTTTCTATCATAATGTGTATTTAATGTATCTACGATACATCCTGTGAGTTAATAGTATTGACAATTCATATTTTCAAGAGTTGAAAATTTAAGACATGAATTTTCATAATTAACTCATCAATTGCTCCTGTCCGTAGGATCATCATGAGGATGGTGATCGATCCAACAGGTTCATGTATGATTATTTTCTTAGGATAGATGAGTCTTAAGACCATGGTGTGGAGACACCAGAGTGAGTATACAGGTACCGTTATAGAATGAGGTCACTAAGCGTGACCACCTCGAGTAGTCATAAAGGAGTCTATCTTCTCGTCGATGACTGGCTCAATGCTGTAGTGGTGTGTCTAATTTTTTAACCTGAGGTACATTGGCAGTTCACCTTAAGGATGTTATAGTTTGACTACACCATAACTTGATCTTCTAGCCATTTGAAATCCTAAGGTGCACGTTGGCTATAGCATGTTCACTGTAGAAATTGGATTGCACTAATAAGGGACCTATCTATTATGGTAGATAAGGAGTAACTCTATGATGATCATGAGATTGAGTCCATAAGCCCATAGCCATGGTTGTGTGAAGATGATAGAAGAGTTTCTATTAGGGTTTCACATCAGACTTGAATTGAATGATTAATTCATATGACCGATATTAGGTTTGTGAGTTCACCTTAACCCTAATCCTATCAGAGTTCAAGATAGAAGAACCCAATCACATAGGTAGCTGTACTGAGAGGTTCATTTTTAGTTCTGATGGGTTACCACCAAATATTGTTAGGTGTCATCAATGGATTTTGGGAGCAATTAGAATGATCTTGATGATCAATCATTTTAATTGTATGAATCAAAAAAGTTCTGATCCATCAAAAGATATTTTGATGATGTGATGATGGAGATCGCCACATGTCTCTTACCATATGAAATTGAACCTAACTGGATCACACAAATAAGGATTTGGGTCTAGATGTGATCAATTGAGCTAACCCAGTTTGATTGATTTGGATTAGATCTAATTAGGTTCAAGAAAACATGCTAGCAAATGATTGAGCCTAACTTTTTCCTTCTATAGTCTTTCTAGTTCATCTCGACTACGATAAATTAGTTTGGGCTCACTAGAAAACCCTATATGGGTTTGTCCATGTTTGACTAGAGCTTGTCTAAATCAAAAAAGAATTGTCTTAATCCATCAGATGGAAATAAGATAACACCTACTAATTCCAATTGCCACTTGCCATTTCCTGTCACTGTTGGGACATGAGATGTCCCAACGCAGGAAAGAAGAGATATGGGCATGCGCCCCCTTTGGACATCTCCTTGGGGCATGTACCCACATGGACTTCATGCACAAAAATGTGTGCATGCCCCTAGTTGGCATGCGCACATGGGGAAAAGGAAGGAGTCCCATATAAATGGGACTCCAAGGTTACTTGATGGCTTCAAACTCTTGGGCGCCAATTCATTTATGCTTATCCTATGTTGGTGCCACCTATGGAAGTTTGAGGAGTCTCGAACCTGATTGGATGAGGTGACATCACTCCATCAATTAGATTAAGATCTGATTGAATTGAAGAATATGTTTGGTTGAGGTGATGTGGCACTGAATGGCACAGCAGGATCTATTTAAATCTTATCTGCACCTAGGGTTTCATAATTGCGTCCATCCACCATGCCGCATGGCTGCCCCTCCTCTCTTCCACACCTCCCTTTGGTCGTCTTTCTCCCCTCTCCACATCTAAGAAGTTGGGTGAATCCAGTAGGGAAGATTCAAGCATTGACGCAAAGATCAGGAAGATAGTCAACGTGTTCGTGAGACGAGCACGCTGCCTTTCTCACTTGTTTTGAAGGCTCTATGAATCAAATCCAGATCTAATTTTTGAAAATCAGATCCAAAAGGATACCACATCTAGATCCAGTTTGAGTGGATACCGGTAGAGGCTAGGTGCATGCATGGCTTAATCCAGGACCTTAGGGCTTCAGTAGATCATCAACGGGGTAAAAGCTATTTACCCAAAAGGTCACAATTATTATTCCCATTTTATTTTATATTAATTTTTAATATTAGATCTATAGGATTAGAGATAAAAAACTTTTAGATCTAATTAGATCAAGTTAGATTTTTAAAAAAAATTGGTTTAGATCTGATTGGATCTGAATGATCCTATGGCAAAAAATATCGATTTTTCTTCAACTGGGATCAAAGCTGCGTTAGCAGTTCTTCAGTTCTATTTTAGATCTATTTTTTTTTTAAGTTTCATGATCTAATATTAAAGGATTTTAGTTGTCTCATCATATTTGATTTTATCTGAAATCAAAAAGTTAAAAAAAAATTTAGATTCATATCAATTATGTATGAGATACATGTCTAGACTACGTGAAGAATTGTTCTATGTGCAGTCTAGTGTTGTTTTTCATTTTGATATATGTAAATATGATTTTAGATATCTTTTATTATAATTTTTTTGATGTTATAAATATTATAATCAGATCTAAAATATAAAAAATTAAATATTTAATTGTTCATATGAGATATGATAGATGCATGCCTAGACTAGTTATAGAATAGTTCAATGAATTGTCTAGAAAAAGTTTTATTTGATGTAATCAATTTAAAAATTTTATTTTTTAGATTTTATATGTGATATATCAGATCTGAAAGCTTGCATATTTGATTTAATGATTGATACATGAAATGTCTACAGAACATGCATAATTAGATCTATGATTTTATATGTGATATATGTTATCGATCTTATTATTTTGTAGTGTAGTAATTATTTCTGATTAAGTAATTTTTCTTTGCCATCCGATCATAAGAGTAATAAGAATTTAAAGACTCTTTCTTTCCATTTGATGGGATGCTCTTATAGCGTGTAGGGGTGCTGTGCATTTTTCCTTAATCAAAAATCAAAAACCTACTTTTCTGCAAAACCCTTGATCCTGAAATCCTAGAATTTTTGGCATATTTTTCTTTATGAACCCAAATTTAATTAAAAATTAAGATTATAAAATTAATTAAATCTAAAAATTATAAATTTTTAGATCTAAGATACCTTCATAAATTTGGATTCGGGCTTGGATAGCTCAATTAGGTCTAGCGGTTGATTAAATCGAATCAAGAGTTGGTTAGGTTTGATCATGAGTGCTTAGAATTGACCAGCCTAATAGAAATAAGTCGGGGTCAAGGTCAACTCATAGAAACATGGGATCGACCATGTCAAAATCTAATTTAGCTCCACTATTTGAGCCAAGATTATAGGCTAACCTGATTGGTTCTGGTTTGATAATTTGGTCTCTAAGGTAAGTTTGGCAGATACGATCAACTAGTTTTTAATTGTGAGGTACTCGACTTGAATGTATTCTTGTTGAGTTAATGGCATATCCCTTCCACTGGTCTCACTTACCTAGACATTGGGATCAACCCAGTTCTGATTAGAGATGGTTAATAATTCGAGCTAACCCATGTTACTAGGTTAGTCATAATTATTATAACCAAGTCAAGTCAAGTTTAAAGAGACCAAAATTAAATCCTCCTAAGAAAATATTAAGTCATCGATCTTCCACCATTATAGATGTGCTGGCCCTTCCCAGGGTTATTTGTTCTCGATTGGTTATAATGGTTCAGCTATACCGAAAAGATGCAACTATGTCTATTAAGCATTGAATGCTATGGGTAGGAGGATGGGTTGGGCCCAATATTTCTGATATGGTAAGGGACCCAATTAGAAATTCAATTCGTGCAAATAGTGTGTCAAACTTAACTAAGGAATGAAGCAATATTCTAATAACGATGAGCTTCATAAATTAGAGATTAGGTTTAGATGCACCATAATTAGAGAATCATTGGATAAGAATTGTCCACTCATCGGTTGACCCACCATCAGTAACTGTTAGGTGAGGTAGCGAGCCAGTTAGTCAGACCGCACCACCCACTAGAAATCAATGATCGCAGAGCTTTTTGCATCTCTACCAAGTCAGTGGAGGGATCTAAGAAAATAGTGAGAGCCTAATTTTTTTAAAAATTAAATTCTAAAATTAATTGATCAAGTCTAATTATAAAATCTAACTAGAAACTTTGACTCTCTATAGAAAAATATCTGGGTCCAACCCACTAGCCCGTATCTTGGACACCGATAGACTACTGGACAGAATTACAAGGATTGGCTCTGAAACTACAAAATTATTTTGGATTATGAAAAGCTGACTCATATATTGGACCAGGATCTTTCCATCTTACCAGTCCGTCCAAATGCTAAATTGAAAGCATCTCTAGAAAGGTGGACAAACGAAGATAATAAAGCTATGTAGTACATGTTAGGCTTGATGTCTAATGAGCTTTAGTGCCAACATGAGGACATCAAGACTACTCATCAAATGTTGGCTTACCTACAAGAGTTATTTGGTGAGGAGAGTCGTGCAACCAAGTATGAAGTCACTAGAAGACCTTTTAAGGCTCAAATGCATGATGGGCAGTCCATCTAAGATCTGAAGGAAAAATCCTGATTTTTTGGATTCGATTCGTTCAAATCTGATTGGATCGAGAGGTATATTTCAAAAATTTTCTCTTAGATCCAAATCAGATCTGACACTTTTTAGATCTAATTTTATGATCTAATAAATAAAAAAATTAAATTAAATTAAATCTAAATTAATGTTATCTTATTTGCTGGGTAATCTGATTACCCATTATGATCCTGCTGATTGCCTGAGGTTCTAGATCTAGCCACACAAGCACCTAGCCTCTATTGATAACCACTTGAGCTGGATCTGAAGATCTTCTCCTTCTTTATCACATCTCCAAAAATTAGATCTGGATCTAATTTAGAGGATCTTCAAAACTTCTTCTGAAGATCAGTAGTCATCTCTATAGCAGTGCTGCCTTCTTCCTTACTCATCAGCCTTTTCTTGTCTGGATCGCACCAAACTGAAGCCCAACTTCCCTTAGGTGTGGAGAGGAGAGAGAGGATCAGAGGATGGCATGGAGGAGGGAGAGGAGCAGCCTTAGGGTGTGGGATAAGAGGAACTCTTGAAAAGTTGGGCGCAAACATGGTTTATTTATAGACTCTGCTGTGCCATGCAATGCTGCATCATCCTGGCCAATCGCATTGCTTCATGCAATCAGATCTAAATCTGATTAGTGGAGTAACATCACTTGATCTAATCAGATGAGAGTCCCACAGATTCATCCTTAGATGGTGCCTAAGAATGGTCAAAGTCTATAGGTAAGGGTCACCTAGGTAGAATCCAAGAAGCAACCTAGAGTCCCATCCGTATGGGACTCCAGTGTTTATCCACATGGGGTGCATGCCATCCTAGGCATGTGCCCTCCATCTACCTGCCAAATGGTAGATGGACTTGATCAATAAGTCTCTCCTATGAGTGCATGACACATGGGCAGATGTCCAAGGGTCAAAGGTCAACATTTGACCAAAGTCAAAGACAAGAATTAGCAGGTGATGGAAAATGGCAGGTATTGTCTCAAATTTATCTCATAAATTAAGGCAACCCTTTTCTGATCTGAACAAGCTCTAGTCAGGCCAAGTAAAGGTACCTGAGTAAGCACAAACATATTTGGCTCAGTTGAGGCAACTTTTAATGATAATTGAAGGAGAACGTTTGGCTCAATCGTGTGCTAGCACGATTTTCTTGAACCTAATTGCATCTAATTCAAATCAACTGAACCAGGTTAGTCCAATTGATAATATCCAAATCCAAACCCTTATTTGTGTGACCCAGTTAGGTTCAGTTCTGTATGGCAATGGGATATGTCATGATCTCCATCATTGACATCATCGAAACTCCTTTCGATGCATCAAAACTCTTCTGATTTAGACAACTAGAATGATCGATGATCTAAATCATTCTAATTGCTCCCAAAATCCATCAATGACACCTACCAGTATATGGTGGCAACCCATCAAAATTGAAAACAAATCTCTTGGTGTAGCTACTTGTGTGATTATGTTCTTCTATCTTGAGCCCCGATCAGATTAGGGTTAAGGTGAACTCGTCAAACCCTAATTTCTATCATATGATTTAATCATTCGATTCAAGTCTGATGTGAAAATCTTAATAGAAACTCTTTCTATTATTTCACTCTCTACTATGGCCATGGGCTTATGGACTTGATTCTCATGACCATCATAGGGCTGCTCCTCATCCACCAAGGTAAATAGATTTCCTCTTGGTGCAATCCAATTCCTACAATGAACATGCTATAGCCAACATACACATTAAGGTTCCGAATGGCTAGGAGATTGAGTCATGGTGTAGTTAAACTATAACACCCTCAAGGTGAACGGTCGATGCACCTCAAGTCAAAGAACCAGATGCACCACTGTAGTTTCGAGTCAATCACCGACGAGAAGGTAGACTTTCTTATGACTGCTCGAGGTGGTCACACTCAATGCCCTCGTTCTCTAACGAGTATCTGTACTCTCGCTCTGGTGTCTCTACACCATAGATTCAAGACTCATCTACTATGAAGAAGCGATTGTATACTAACCTTCCGAATCAATCGCCATCCTCATGACGATCCTACGGTCATGAGCCTTTTATGAGTTAATAAATGAAAATTTGTATCTTAAATTTTTAACTCTTGAAAATATGAATTATCATTACCATTAACTCAAGGGATGTATCACAAATGCTAAATATACATATGTGGTAGAAAATAATCCATTTTATTATTTATAGTCAAAATTATAATTTTGCCCCTAGAAGTGTATTACAAGTGTCAGCCAATTCTAGCTCTAGGGCACACATATCTAACAAACATTCACTTGACCTAAAGCTAATTGACTACAAATCTAAGTCCCATCTTCTCAAGGTGGGCTTCGATCTTCTACTGGCCCAACGGCATTGTAAGCGGATTCGCCGCATTGTTTGCAGAGTCGACTCTCTTGACCTCGACGTAATCCTTCTCGAGGTAATCGCAGATGAGGTGGTATCGCCGCTCGATATGCTTGGATTTTTGGTGAGACCTTGACTCCTTAGCAAGAGCTATGGCACCATTGTTGTCACAGTACAGAGGAATGGCATCTGATGGCATTAGTCCGATCTCTGCGGTGAGCTTCTTATACCAGAATGCCTTCTTTGCAACTTCTGATGCAGCGACGTATTCTACTTCCATAGTGAAATCTGCTATTACTGTTTGTTTGAAACTTTTTCAACTGAGAGCTCCACCATTGCATACAAATAGACTCTCAGATGTTGACTTTTGATCATCTATATCGGATATAAAGTCCGAGTCTGTATACCCATGGACTTGAAGCTCTCCATTACCAAAGACCAACAACATATCCATAGTTCTTCTCAAGTACTTAAGGATACATTTCATAGAAGTTCAATACTCTTCACCTGGATTTGACTGATATCAGCTCGTGACAGTCACAGCATGGGCTATATCAGGTCGTGTACATAACATGGAATACATAAGGCTCCCTATTGCTGAAGCATAAGGGATCTTGATCATGCGTTCTATTTCCTCAGGTGTGCTAGGGCACATCTTCTTGGATAGATGAATGCCATGTCTGAAGGGTACCAAACCCCTCTTAGAGTTTTCCATGCTAAACCTCTTTAGCACTTCCTCTATGTACATTTTCTATGAAAGTCCTAGCATCCGATTTGTTCTATCTCTATACACCTTAATTCCTAGAATAAAAGATGCTTCTCCTAGGTCTTTCATGGAGAATTCTTTAGGTAACCACATTTTAACTATGGTCAATATGAGAATATCATTCCCAATAAGGAGGATGTCATCCACATATAATACGAGGAAGACAACAGCGCTCCCACAGACCATTTTGAATACACATAGCTCCTCCTCGTTCTTGATGAAATCAAATAATTTGATTACATCATTAAAACGAGTATTCCAACTCTGAGATGCTTGCTTAAGTCTATATATGGACCTTTGTAGCTTGCATACCGTGTGATCATCATCATCGGATTTGAAACCTAGTGGCTGTTCCATATAGATATCTTTCTTAAAATATCCATTTAAGAATGCCATTTTCACGTCCATTTGCCATGTTTCATAATCAAAATAGGCTGCAACAGCAAGCACTGTGCGAATAGATTTTAGCATCGCTACTGACGAAAAGGTATCCTGATAGTCAATGCCCTCATGCTAACTATAACCTTTTGCTACTAATCTATCTTTGAATGTCTCCACATTCCCATCTGCACCAATTTTTCTCTTGTAGATCCATTTACATCCAATAGGTACTATACTTTCTGGTGGATCTACCAAGGTCCAGACTTGGTTTGAGTGCATTGAATCAATTTCTGACTTTATTGCCTCTAACCATTTCTCAGAGTCGATATCCGATATTGTCTTGTTATAGGTTTTGGGATCATCACCATGAACCTTATTACCTATGAGGAACATTTTCTCTACTTTCTCTAAAATAGTACCTAAGTACCTTTCAGGGGGTCAGAAAACCCTTTTCGATCTACGAGGTGGAGGAGGTAGTGAATGGATTGGCTTAAACTGATTTGGTTCCATTTGGTCCTTAGCTCATAGCTCTTGTGAGACTTTCTCCTCAAGCTTGACCTACTATCCAATGCCGCTATCTTGAATAAACTACTTTTCAAGAAAGATGGCATGTCGACTCACAATCTCATTGTGATCTTTTGGAATGTAGAAATAATATCCTAATAACTCTTTAGAATATCCTATAAATCGAGCTCTGAAGGACCTAAAGTCTAACTTGTCCGCTTGTTGTCTTTTGATATGAACCAGACGACCCCAAATTCTGAGATGACTCAGACTTGATTTCTTACCATGCGATATCTCATATGATGTGCTAGAAACGATTTTAGAGAAAACCCTATTCAGTAAGTATATTGCAGTTAACAAATAGTATCCCCAAAGGATGTTAGGGAGGTCTGTGAAGCTCATCATGGATTGGACCATATCTAATAGGATCCAGTTCCTCCATTCTGAATCTCTGTTTAGTTGAGATGTTCCAGGTGGAGTCCATTGAGAGACTATGCCATTTTTCTTGAGATAGTCTAGAAATTCCCGACTAAGATATTCACCTCCTCGATCTGATCGAAGAACCTTAATGGGTTTTTCAGTTTACTTTTCTACTTCATGTCTGAATTTTTTGAACTTTTCAAAAGCTTCAGACTTGTGTCTTATAAGATACACATACCCATACCTAGATAAATCATCGGTAAAGGTTCTAAAGTAGACAAAGTTGCCTCTAGTCGGCACATTAAATGGGCCATACACATTAGCATGTACTAGGGCAAGAAGATCTGTGGCCCTTTCCCCACGTCCTACAAAAGAGAGTTTAGTCATTTTGCCATGAAGACAAGATTCACATATTGGATATGACTCAGAGTCAACGGACTCAATAGCCTGGTTTTCTCTAATTTGTTAACCCTATCATCTGCTATATGACCTAGCCTTAGGTGCCATAGATACCTATCGTTTGGACTATCCCTGGCTCATTTTGATTTTATGGCATTCACATTTTGCTCGATATTAAAAATAGATACATTAATATGTAACTGATAAAGACTGTTAATAAGAAAACCAGTCACAATTTTATTTCTTTCATAAAAAATGTTACAATGGTACTTAAAAAAACAAATTACATAGCCTTCTAATGCAAGGCAAGAAATATAAATCAAATTCCTGCTTGCTGCAGGCACATAATAATAGTTTTTTAACACTAAGTCTAAACCAGATGATAGTCGAAGAGGATATGTTCCCATGGCGACAACAGCAACTCTTCCTCCATTTTCAATGCGAAAGGTCATCTCACCATCCCTTAGCATCCTGCTATTCTCAAGATCCTACATAGAAGTGCACAAGTGAGCAGTAGAACCATAGTCAAGCATCCAACTAGATGCAGAAGAAACCATAAGATTAGACTCAATAACGAGCATACCTCCAGAAGGACCTGCCTCCTTCTTCTTTAGGATGGCCAAGTAAGTAGGGCAGTTCCGCTTCCAGTGGCCGTCATTGTTGCAATAAAATACTTTCCTTTGTCGGCAGCCTTCTTCTTCAGCCATGCTTTTTTCTTCTTTCCTTCTTCCACCTTTTATATTTTCACAGACTTCTTTTTTTCAAAAGACTTTCTCTTGGAAGATGTCTATTCCATAGCAAGCACTGAGCCTTTAGAACCTTTCATGGGAAGCTCAGTGGTAACCAACATGTTCATAAGTTCAGCCAAGGAATTTTGAAGTTTATGCATATGGTAGTTCATGATGAACTGCCAATACGCATCAGTCAAGGATTGCAGAATTATATCATTCTATAGATCTAAGTCCAACCTCACTCCAAGCTTCTCAAGCTCTTCCAAGTCCTTGATCATCATCAGATAATGATCTTGGACTAACTGTCCATCATGCATCTTAGCCTTGAATAGTCATCTAGTGACTTGATATTTGGCTGCGTGACTCTGTTCACCAAACATCTCCTATAGGTGAGCCAACATTTGGTGAGCAATCCTGATATGTTCATGTTGATGCTGAAGTTCATCAGACATTGAGCCCAACATGTAGTATCTAATCTTGTTATCATTGTCTGTCCACTTATCCAGAGATGCTCTCTACTCAGCAGATGGACGAGCTGGTAAGGTGGGAGGATCCTGGTCCAATACATGAGTTAACTTCTCAGAATCCAAAATAATTTTGAAGTTTCAGAGTCAATCCTTGTAATTTGGTCTGATCAATCTATGGGTGTCTAGGATACGTGCTAGTGGGTTGGATGCAGACATTTTTCTATAGAGAGTCAAAGTTTCTAGTTAGATATTGTAATTAAGACTTAAACAATTTATTTAGAGATTTTATTTTTAAACAAATTAGCTTCCACTATTTTCTCAGATCCCTACACTCCCTCTGTAGAGATGCAGAAATCTCCACGATTACTGATTTCTAGTGGGTGATGCAGTCCCACCGACTTACTCATCACCTCACCTAACAGTTATTGATGATGGATTAGTCAATAAGCGTACAACTCTCGTTCAATGGTTCTCTAATCATGGTGAATCCTAACTTGGTCTCTAATTCATGAATCTCATCGTGTCCGAAATATTGATCCACTCCTTAGTTAAGTCAGACCCACCATTTGCATAGATTGAATTTCTAATTGGGTCTCTCACTATATCCAGAATATTGAGCCCAATCCATCCTCTAGCCTGTAGCATCTAATGCCTAATATACTTGATTGCATCTTTTCGGTGCAACTGAGCCACTGTAACCAACCAAGAACAATCAATCCCAGGAAGAGCCCGCACATCTATAATGGTGGAACACCTTAGACTTAATCTTTTATTAGGAAGATTTGATTCAGATCTCATTAAACTAGACTTGACATAGTCATAACCATTATGACTATCTTAGTGGCATGGGTTAGCTCAGATTATTGACCACCTTAGATCAAAACTGAGCCAACAAATATGGCCAAGTAAGTGAGACCGGTGGAAGGGAGATGCCATTAACTCAATAAGAATGCATTCGAATCGAGTAGCTCTCAATTAAAAATCAGTCGATCGTATCTGTCAAACTTACCTTAGACACCAAATTATTGAGCTAGAACCAATTGGGTTAGCCTACAATCCATACTCTAACCACTAAGCCTAATTAGGTCGTAGCTTGATCGATCACTCACGTGACTCGATCTTGATCTAGACTTAATCCTATTAAGCTGGTCAATTTTAGCAGTGTTGATCCCATCTAGCCAACTTTTAATTCGATTTGATCAACTGCTAGACCTAATTGATCTATCCAAACCTGAACCCAATTTTATGAACATGTCTTAGATCTAAAATTCTCAATTTTAGATCTAATTAATATTACATAATCTTAATTCTTAATTAAGTTTAGGGTTCACAAATAAAACATGTAAATAAGATCCTAGGATTTCAGGATCTAGGATTTTACAGAAAATAAATTTTTAATTTTTGATTAAGGGTGAACGTGCAGCACCCCTACACATCATAAGAATACTCCATCGAATGGGAGGAGAGGGTCTTCAAATCCTACTTTGTTCTTATGATCGGATGGCCAAGGGGAACATCTTAATCAGAAATACAACTAATCTACAAAACTAATTAGATCTAAGCATATACCTCATATAAAAAATTGATCTAATTAAAATATGTTTTGCATACATCATATCATGCATGTTTTTTAGATATAAATTATCTCATAATTATCTAAAAAATTAAATTTAAATTTGATCACATCAAATAAAATTTAATCTAGACCTTTTGTAGAACTATTTTACAACTCATCTAAACATGCAACTATCATATCTCATATGAACAAATTAAATTTAATTTATTTTTTATTTTTAAATTAGATTATAATATTTATAAGATTAAAAAATATTAAATAAATAGATCTCAAAATTATAATAATCAAATAGAAATTATGATTATACTAGACTACACACAGAGTAATTCTATTCCTAGTCTAGTTATGCATCTCATACATTTTAGATCTAGATTAATTAATTTTAATTTTCTAATTTTCTAATTTTAGATACAATCATATCTCATGTGATATCTGAAATCACTAATTTATTAGATTAAATCAGATCTAAATAAATTTTATGCAACCTGGCTCTGATACCAGTTGAAGGGGAAATCCTAATTTCCCTGGTCAGGTTCGTTCATATTTGATTGGATCGAGAGGCATATTTCAAAAATTTTCTCTTAGATCAAAATCAAATCTGATACTTTTCAGATCTAATTTTATAATATAATAAATAATAAAATTAAATTTAATTAAATCTAAATTAATGTTACCTTGTTTGCTGGGTAATCCGATTACCCATTGATGATCCTGCTGGTTGCCTGAGGTTCTGGATCTTGCCACGCAAGCGCCTGGCCTCTATCGGTATCCACTTATACTAGATCTAGAGATATTCTCCTTCTTTATCACATTTCGAAAAATTAAATCTGGATCTAATTTGGAGGATCTTCAAAACTTCTTCTGAAGATCAGCAGTCGTCTCTGCAGCAGTGCTGCCTTCTTCCTTTTTCGTCAGCCTTTTCTTGCCTGGATCGCATCAAACTGAAGCCCAACTTCCCTTAGGCATGGAGAGGAGAGAGAGGATCAGAGGATGGCATGGAGGAGGGAGAGGAGCAGCCTTGGGGCATGGGCTAAGAGGAAAACTCAAAAAGTTGGGCACAGATAGGATTTATTTATAGACCCTGCTGCACCATGCAATGTTGCATCATCCCAGCCAATCGCATTGCTTCATTTAATCAGATCTAAATCTAATTGATGGGGTGACATCACCTGATCTAATCAGATAAGAGCCCCAAAGATTTATCCTTAGTAGATGGTGCCTAAGACTGATCAAAGTCTATAGGTAAGGGTCGCCTAGGTCGAATCCAAGAAGCCACCTGGTGTCTCATCCATATGGGACTCCTGTGTTTATCCACATGGGGCGCATGCCATCCTAGGCGTGCACCCTCCATCTACCTACCAAATGGTAGGTGGACTTGGTCAATAAGTCTCTCCTATGGGTGCATGATACATGGGCAGATGTCTAAGGGTCAAATGTCAACGTTTGACCAAAGTCAAAGGATAAGAATTAGCAGCTGATGAAAAATGGCAGGTGTTGTCTCAAATTTATCTCATAAATTAAGACAATCCTTTTTTGACCTAGACAAGCTCCAGTCAGACCAAGTAAAGGTATCTAAGTAAGCACAAACACATTTAGCTTAGTCGAGATAACTTTTAATGATAATAGAAGGAGAACGTTAGGCTCAATCATGTGCTAGCACGATGTTCTTGAACCTAATTGAATCTAATTCAAATCAACTGAACTGGATTAGTCCAATTGATGATATGCAGATCCAAACCCTTGTTTATGTAACCCAGTTGGGTTCAGTTCTATATGGTAATGAGATATGTCATGATCTCCATCATTGACATCATCGAATCTTCTTTCGATGGATCAGAACTCTTTTGATTTAGACAACTGGAATGATCGATGATCTAAATCATTCTAATTGCTCTTAAAATCCACCAACGACATCTAGCAGTATATGGTGGCAATCCATCAAAACTGAAAATGAACCTCTTGGTGCAGCTACTTATGTGATTAAGTTCTTCTATCTTGAGCTCCGATCAAATTAGGGTTAAGGTGAACTCATCAAACCCTAATTTGTATCATATGATTTAATCATTCGATTCAGATTCGATGTGAAAATCTTAATAGAAACTCTTTCTATTATTTCACTCTCTGTCATGGCCATTGGCTTATGGACTTAATTCTCATGATCATCATAGGGCTGCTCCCCATCCACCGAGGTAGATAGATTCTCTCTTGGTGCAATCCAATTCCTATAATGAAAATGCTATAACCGACATATACCTCAAGATTTTGAATGGCTAGAAGATCGAGTCATAGTATAACACCCCCAAGATGAACTGTCGATGCACCTCAGGTCAAAGAACTAGACACACCACTGCAGCTTTGAGTCAGTCATCGACAAGAAGATAGACTTTCTTATGACTGCTCTAGGTGGTCACGCTCAGTGCCCTCGTTCTCTAATGAGTACTTATACTCTTGCTCCGATGTTCCTACACCATAGACTCAAGACTTATCTACTATGAAGAAGCGATTGTATACTAACCTTCCAGATCAATCACCATCCTCATGACAATCCTACTGTCAGGAGCCTTTTATGAGATAATAAATGAAAATTCATGTCTTAAATTTTCAACTCATGAAAATATGAATTATTATTACTATTAACTCAAGGAATGTATCACAGACACTAAATACACATATGTGATAGAAAATAACCTATTTTATTATCTATAGTCAAAATTATAATTTTGCTCCTGGAGGTGTATTATAAATGTCAGCCAATTCTGGCTTCTAGGGCAGACATATCTAACAAGATCATTATCTGATGATGATCAAGGACTTAGAAGAGCTTGAGAAGCTCAGTGTCAAGCTAGATTGGGACTTGCAAATTGATGTAATCTTGCAGACCTTGATTGATGCATATGGGCAGCTCATTATAAACTTTCATGTGCATAAGCTACGATGTAGCTTGGCAGAATTGATGAATATGCTGGTTACTACTGAGCTTTATTTGAAAGGTTCAAAGTGCTAAATGCTTGTTGTGGAGCGAACTTCCTCCAAAACAAAGTCTTTTAAAAAGAAGAAGTTTGTGAAGAAGCAGAAGATAGATGGAGGGAAAAAGAAGAAGGGAGAGCTGAAGAAGAAGGCCATCGATAAAAAAAAGTATTTTCATTGTAATACAGATGACCATTGGAAGTAGAACTGCCCTTTATACCTAGCCTGCCTGAAGAACAAAAAAGAGGCAGGTCCTTCTGGAGGTATGCTTATTATTGAATCTAATCTAACGATCTCTTTTGCATCCAACTAGATGTTTGAATCTAGTTCTAGTGCTCACTTGTGCACTTCTATGTAGGGTCTTGAGGAGAGCAAGATGCTGAGGGATGGTGAGATGATCCTGCACGTCAAAAATAGAGTAAGAGTTGCTACAATGCTCGTGGAAACCTACCCTCTTCGACTACCATCAGGATTAGATTTAGTACTTAGAAACTATTTTTATGTGCCTACAGCATGCAGAAATTTGATTGCTATTTCTTATTTAGTAAAGAAAGGCTATGTAATTAGTTTTCTGAAGGACCATCATAATATTCTATTTAAAAGAAATAAAATTGCAAGTGGTTTCCTTATTAATGATCTTTACCAGTTACATATTGATGTTTTGTTTTCAATATCGAGCAAAACATGAATACCATTGGATCAAAGTGACCTAGGGATAGTCTAAATGGTAGATATCTATGGCACCTTATAGGGTTAACAAATTGGAGAAATTCGGGCTATTGAGTTCATTGACTTTTGAGTTATATCCGATTTGTGAATCATACCTTAATGGCAAAATGACCAAGCTTTCTTTTGTAGAACATGAAAAAAGAGCCGCAAATCTACTTGCCCAGGTACACATAGATGTGTGCGATCCATTTGATGTGCTGGCCAGAGGCAATTATGTCTACTTCATCATCTTTATCGATAATTTATCTCAGTATGGGTATGTGTATTTGATGTGACATAAGTCTGAAGTATTTAAAAAGTTCAAGAAACTCAGACCTAAAATAGAAAAATAAATAAAAAAAAATATTAAGATTTTTTAATAAGATCGAGGAGGTGAATATCCTAGCCAGAAATTCTTGGACTATGTCTAAGATAATGACATAGTCTCATAATTGACTCCACTTGGAACGGCTCAACTCGACGGGATTTCAAAATAGAGAAATTAGATCCAATTAGATATGGTCCAATCCATGATGAGCTTCACGGACCTTCCTAATTTCTTTTGGGGATATAGTCTAATGACCGCAATGTTGGGAAATATACTCCAAAGCCAATCATCAGTTTATTGATGGTTGTGCTACATTATAATTATAATTGATTCATTAATAAATAAAATATATTTTTGATATTTTTTATCATAAAGTATTCATTTTCTAACAAACTCCATTATTATGATGAAGTTCTTAGGACTATTTAGCTTCAATAAAAAGAAGATTTATCAATTAGTCCTTAAATCTATTCACGACCAAATGATAGACTGTTAATTAGGATGACAACGTCTATCGAGTATAGATCATTGTATGCCATATAGGTTAGTTATCCTCTGAATCAAGGAGTGTGGAGACACTGGTATAGCATACAGGTGAGATGTATGGGTACATCATCATTGAACGTGACCAACTCTAAAGCATTCTGCTATTGAGAATGTCTCTGATAGAATATAGGTATAAGTGTTCCTTAGACTTGAGATTACTTCAGTGACTTACAAGCGACTCACTGTGCTTTAGTATTAGACTAACTGAATTTCTAATGTAGTAAAGGAAGGCTTTTTGGCACAATCAAGTACATGCGATGTCGGTGTGTGATCAAGATGGGATTGATCACTTCAAGAGTTGGAGAAGAATGTATCACTGTATTTCAATATAGCAAAACCTTGGTCAGGATAATCCATCAAATGGATTTGATATTTTGAAATACAATATGGACAACCTAATCAAAGTTGATAGCTGAAGTTTAAGATGTCTTATGAGTATTTTGGTCAAGGAAATGAATTATATGGAAACTATATCAACATGGATTCTAAGGATGTTGTTCTACACATTCGACCAATCCAACCATCGAATATCATTGCTAAATGGTTACATCGATTGGTATAGGAATCTATTCTTATGCTACTGACTTAGGTTCAAATCTATGAGGTTATATACTTTAGAGCTCACGGTCTCATCGGATGGTTGATCAATGATTAAGAATCGTTCTAGGATTAAATAATTAATACGATTGATGTTTAACCTAGTGCAAGTATTACAGGAGGATCGATTAAGTAATTAGATTACTAATTGGCTTAATTTGATTAAGCCAGAGGAATGAGATTAAGTCTAATTAAATATAATTTAATTATTTTTAGTTTAGGCTTGATTGTATCAAGTTCAATTGTCTTATTGGATAAGCCAAGTGTAAGAAAAAACTAGTCCTAGTTCAACTAGGACATAGGTCAACCCAATTTCCTAATTGGATTAAAAAATAAAATAAAAATAAAATCTTATTTAATCTAATTTAATTAAGTCATTAATTAGGTTAGGGCCTAATTTAATTTTGTTGACTTGGTTTTGATTTAATTTGGTTTGATAAACCACTTTGACCAAGTCATAGAAGAAATCCTAGTAAGACTAGGATTCCACCTTGCGCCACCTTAGCCCCTCACACCCCATGCCCTATTTCTCCTCTATTTTGTGCGACAAAATTCTCTCTCCCAGGCCTTCTCATGCATGCCCTCATCTCCTCTTTTTTTTATATAGAAATTAGGTAGTAGACCAAGTCAAAGAAAGGAATTTGTTTTGGCTTCAAATCCTATAAGATAGTATTATGAAAAACCAAAACTCCTCTTCCCATGTGTGTTGCCCTCCTCCCTTTTTTTTCTCTATTGTTCATGATAAAAAGGAGAACATTTTGGGTGATTTTCTCAGATGGTCCATACCTAAAATTTTGGAGAGGGCGTCCAACTCTTGGCTTGCCCAAATTGGATATTCCTTGTCTAGTTTTTTACCTTGACAAGGACTCCTCTTTTCCCATATATTTAGGATGAATTTTAGATTGGTTTTCTGTGAGGTTATAGACTATTGAGAGGGATTTGGGGTGTTTGAAAACCAAGGAGAAAAGGTCCTTAGGCATTGGGGTTTCATAGACACTAAACTAGTGTCTAGGTGAGGGCAAAGAGAAGAAGAAGAGGGTCTTCTTCTAGGGCTACTATGTTCACCTCTTTCCTCCCCCATCCTTTAAGTTTTCTAAGAGTGTCTCATATCTGAAACCTTCTCTTCTCCTTATCCTCTTTGAAAGTATCCAAATCCAGAAGAAGAAGACATCTGATCGACCATCAAAGAAGGATCAACACAGTACCAGCGTATTTTGCTGATTTCCTATATCAGGACTTTTAATCATGATTCGTGGGCTCATTTGGATGACTCCTAGAGGCCAGATGTGTGTGGGGCTCATAACTTGATCCTCAAGCCTGGATTAGTATGCTAGAATATCTAACTTGCATAGGTAATAGATCTGATTTATTGTTTTCATACCTGCATTAGATGTAGTATGTATACATGTTGATGTGATCAACATATTTTAGTTTCTTCATTATATTTTAATTTTTGATTTAATGATATACCATGATCATGTAATAGGTCACCAGATCTAAGGTATTCTCTAATATTCAAAATTAATTTTGATTAATTTTAATCTTTCATTGCTTGATCTTGAAAAAGTTTCAAGATCTATCCCTGAAATCCTAGATCTGGTTTCTTTAATTGGTATTAGAGTCTAAGTTGATTATTACATAATTATATGTGCATGTTCAGATTATTTCTAAGATTAGATCTAATTTATAATCTTATTATTAAATCTAAAATTAGAAATGATGATCACACGAACTGATACAAGGTTGTCCTGCTGTAAAGTTTACTCCTTATAGTAACGAGATTGTCCTAGTTCATGAAGATCTATCTCTAATCATAAATTTATTAGATGTGATCTAAATCTATTTATAATTTAATAGATTTAAAATAATTTTAGATTTAAAAATAAAAGTTTTAGATTGCACGGACTGATTATAAGGTTGTCCTGTTGTAAGGTTTATCCCTTATAGTGGAGAGGTTGTCCTAGTACTTGATGATCTAAAACGTTGATCATAAAATTTTAGATTAGATCTAAGAGATTTTATGATCTTATTAAAAATATTTTAATCTAATTTTAATCATCATAAATATGTTAGATTTGATCTATGGTAATTTATGATTGATTATAGTTAAAACTATTTTAATTATATGAACCTATTTAGATTAGATCTTATGTAGTTTCATGCTTATCATACTTACATATTGATTATGAAGTAAACATGCAACTTGGTTGATAAAACCATATTGTAAAAATATTTTATAAATATAAAAATCATTTTTGAAAAGCCAAACCCCAATCCTCAATCCAAAACTTAATTAAAAATTAAGAAGTTGTTTGATTAGGATCTAGGATTGTGAATTGAAGATCCTAAGACACAAATCATAACACATTAGGTTAAATGGGTTAGCAAAAATTAGATCCATTAATTGGGTTAGACCAAGGGTTAGATTAAAGAATGGACTTAATTAGAGAATTGACTAAATCTAATCAATTATTGTCTTAGATTAGATCAAGGATTCTCTAAATCAATTACAATAGTTGTAGTTGGTCAAGTCCATGTCTTTAACGAGACCCAAGATGGACTTGATTCTTAGCTATGCAGTCTAGCATGAACTATTAGGTTGGTTTAATCAGACTAATTAAATCAGTTGGTGTCTAAGGTAAATCAGATCGGTAGTCTTTAATTGGCAGCCCACTTATCTGACCATTTCTAATGATGTCTAAGGCAAGCTTTGCTAGACCATCCCACTAATCAAACTTACTTAGCCTCTTGGTGAAATTATGTTTTGATCAGATCACTTAACTCTTCGGGCTGACCCATGTCAGCTTGGTAAATTAATATGACTGATTTAGATACTCCTAGACTAGCCTATTAATGGTCTCTCTTAAGCTGACTTGGTGAAGCCAGCGGGAGGATCATGACAAGTTGGTTCATCTAATCTTTTCTCATCTTCAAATTAAATTTTTAATAATTATTTGATCTCTAGAATGAAATAGTTATTATGATAACTAGATCATAGCCTTCCATTAATTGGGTGATAATGGATGCATTAGTTGGATAATCATTAGAGGCCCAAAGGCCTAGTGTATATCAACTAATGGAATTATCATTCATTATATGATTTCTTGGCTACATCTTTCTAAATGGTGGTTAGGTTGGCCAACCAAAGTTGAGATTAATCATTCATTGGTTAGATAGGCCAAGTATGATCATGTTAATGGTTAGATCTAACCAGATATTTTCAGTGGAGGCCAAAGCCTATTGATTCGGGACTGGGGTAAAATTTAATTACTAAAAATTATTTGAAGAAATAACTGGTTATGAACCTACCTATGTACATGGGTTGGCCAACCAAAGTTGAGCTTGTGAGCGGTCTATGTGGATTCTAGTACCCACTATGAAATTATGATTATTCCTCGAATTGGAGGTAGAGGCTATCAATTCGAATAAAATAGTGAAAGAATCTTTTGATTAATGTCCAAATCTTTAGGTTTAATTAATCAATTACTAATTAGATTATGATTTTTTTTGTGCAGATATGGCCACATTCCTATCGCTCCGATCGTTGTTGGATAATGATAAGTTGGAGGGCCCAAACTTCGATAGCTGGTATCGAAAGTTGAAGATAGTCCTGGAGTATGAACGGTCCTATATTGCTGATGGATCCTGCACCTGAGGAGCCAGCTGCCAATGCATGTAGAACAATTATAGACACATGCTAGAAGTAGCTCAGTGATCAGACCATGGTATGCTACATCATGCTGGCTGTAATGAACAACGAGTTCAGTCATAGATTTAAGATGGCTCAGCCAAAGGACATGCTTCAAGTATTGAAGGATTCCTTTGGCATACCCGATGATGTGGAGAGGCACAAGACTAGTTGTGCCATCTTTAATGCCAGGATGCGGGATGGTGCCTCCATCACCGATCATATATTTTACATGATCGAGCTGATAGAGCGATTGAGCAAGCTCGGCTTGCCCATGCATAAATAGCTTAGGAAGGATGCAGTACTGAACATGCTGCCCAAGTCTTTTCTTCCATTCCTCACTCATTTTAGAATGATAAAGCCTAAAGTAGACTACCATGGATTACTAGGGTTGCTTCAAAACATTGAGAAGCATCACGAACTCCATAAGGAGTCGGTGAACTTAGTGGGAGGCTCATCTTCTAGTTTTTGATTCTTTAGAAAAGAAAAGAAGAACAAGAAGAAGAAAGCTAAGAAGGTGCAAGTTCAAGCTAGGACATTTGTGAAGGACCAGACCAAAAAGATCAAGCTCAATAAGAGTCAAGCTAAATGCTTCTTCTGCAAGAAGCAGTGGCATTGAAAGAGGAAATATCCTCAGTACATTGCCTCTTTAGACCCGAACAAGCAGAGAAAGAAGCAAGCTATTGCTGGTTAAGGCATTTATATGATAACTCCTTATAATTTTTCTATTTATGATATTACCAATCAAGTATTTGATATTGGTAGTACTTACCATATTTGCATTTTGTTGTAGGAGTTGTAGGTAGTAGGAGATTCGAGCAAGATGAAAGGTTCCTAAATATTGAAGATGGTAGACCAGTTCCAGTTCTAGCTTTAGGAATCCTAAAATTTGTATTTAAGCCTCATACCTTTGTTCTTAATGATTGTCATTTCTATCCGAATTTTTTTTAAAATGTTATTTCTATAGGCCTTCTAGCCTAAAATAATTATGAAATTTCAATAAAGAAATAAGTTAATAATATCATTATGAATGGTGTTACTATTTTTTGTAGATATTTGAACAATGGTGTATATATGCTATCACAACCTGTTAACATAGTCTATCTATCAAGCATCAAAGATTAGATAGTGCGTCAGATATCTATTTATGGCACTATAGGCTAGGTCATATAAACAAGAATAGGATAAACAGGTTGACTCAAGAGAAAATCCTCGAAGTCACTAATTGTGAATCACTTCCAATCTATGAGTCCTGTCTTCTTGGTAAAATGATCAAGTCACCGTTTACTAAGAAAGATGAGAGAGCCACTAAGCTCTTAGGTCTAGACATACTGATGTATGTGAACCAATGAGCATAAGTATGAGGGATGAAAATTTCTACTTCATCACTTTCATAGATGATTTATCCAAATATGTATATGTCTATCTAATGAAACACAAGTTGGATTCATTTGAAAAGTTCAAATGATTTCAATGTAATGTAAAAAAATAAACTAGAAAGAGTATTGAAACTCTTCAGTCTGATCGAGAAGGAGAATATCTTTTCGATGAGTTTCTCACATATCTAGGAGAGAATAGAATTCTCTCCTAATGGACTCCTCTAGGAGCACCACAGCATAATGGTATGTCTGAAAGGAGGAATCAGACTCTATTAGACATGGTTCGATCCATGATGGATTTTACCAGCTTGTTGATATCCTTCTAGGGATATGCACTCAAACTGGCTTGCTATCTATTAAATAGGTTTTCAAGTAAGTCTATAGTTAAGACTCCATATGAGATATGGATAGGGCGTAAGCCAGCACTTTCACACCTTGGGGTTTGGGGGTGCCCAGCTTATGTCAAATGGTTAGTTACAGATAAACTTAGACCTAGGTCTGATAGCATATTTATAGGATACCCAAAAGAGATCAAAGGATACTATTTCTATCATATTGATGAACAAAAGGTGTTCATTAGCTTTAAGGCAATATTTTTGAAAAAAGAGTTCCTTGGTGAAGGAACCATTGCCTCTAAGGTTGAACTTGATGAAGTTCAATAGGTAAAAAAACTGACACCTATAGCTGAACTTGAGTCAAATTTGATTAGATCAGATTTGGAGTCTAGTGTAGCTACATCATTAAGATGATCCAATAGAGTACCGTGTCATCTAGATAGATACTATGATTTCTTGATCTGAGATGGTGATCCCATCAAACTTAATGAGAACGATGCGGATCCGATCACTTATATGGATGTTATGCAGAGATCCGATTCTGAGAAATGGCTTAAAGCCATAAAATTTGAAATAAAATCCATGAAGGTCAACGATGTGTGGACATTGGTTGACCCATTCAAAGGGATTAAATCCATTGGATGTAAATGGATCTTCAAAAGAAAAAGGAGCACAAACAAAAAGATGGAGATCTATAAAGTCCATCAGATTGCCAAGGGGTATCATCAACATTATGGTATTGACTATGACAAGACATTTTCCCCTATGGCAATGCTCAAATCCATTCAGATAATGCTTGGGATAGATGTCCGTATGGAATATGAGATCTAGCAGATGGATGTGTAGATAGCTTTTCTAATTGAAGAGCTGATCAAAGAGGTGTTTATGATACAACCTGAGAGATTTACATCCACAGATGAGTTTAAGGTATGCAAGCTGCAGAAATCCATTTATGCATTGAAGCAGGCATCTCGGAGTTGGAACATGCATTTTGATAAGGTGATCAAAACATATGGCTTTGTTAAGAATGGAGAAGAGCCTTGAATTTATAAATGGGCAAATAGTCCAGTAATGGTATTTCTTGTCTCGTACGTGGATAACATTCTCTTAATCAGTAATGACATCCTTGCACTATAGGAAATAAAAGTCTGGTTGTCATCATAGTTCTCCATGAACGACTTGGGTGAAGCATCCTACATCCAAGGGATGAAGATCTATAGTGATAGATCTAAAAGGATGCTTGGGTTATCTCAGTCCATGTACATAGATACTGTGCTGAAGAGGTTCGGCATGGAGAACTCCAAAAAGAACTATTTCTCGATAGACCATAAAATTTCTCTCTCTAAGAAGGATTGTCTGACAACTCCTGAAGAGAGAGAGCATATGAGTAGAGTTTCATATGCTTTGACAGTGGGATCTATCATATACGCCATGATATATACGAGACTAGACATGGCATACTCACTAGGAGTAGTAAGTAGATACCAATCTGATCCTAGAGAAAACCACTACAAAGTGGTTAAAGCCATCCTTAAGTATTTGAAAAATACTAAGGACAAATTATTGGTTTATGGTCAGTCAGATCTAAAACTTGCAGTGTTTACAAACTTCAGCTTTCAATCTAACCATGATGACAGCAGAAGCATGTCCGAATATATCATTACTCTAAATGGTGGAGGCATCTGCTGGAAAAGTTTCAAGCAACATACTATGAAATACTTTATTTGTGAAGTAGAGTACATTGCAACATCAGATGCCATAAAGAAAGTTGTGTGGTTGAGGAAGTTTATCCCCAAACTTAAAGTAGCACCCTCCCTAGATGGCTCGGTCCTGCTCTACTGCGACAACACTAATGCCATAGCTCAGGCGAAGGAACCAAAGGCATACCAGCAAACGAAGCATATCCTACGTCGCTTCCACCTAGTTTGAGAGATCGTGGATCGAGGTGATGTCGACCTTCAGAAGATCAATGAAAAGGAGAACCTGGTCGACCCCTTCACTAAATCCATGGTGATAAAGGAGTTTGACAACCACAAGTCAAAGATGGATATTAGATACTATGCCGAGTAGCTTTAGGATAAGTTGGAATTGTTGGAAATTGTGTTCCAAAGCTAATCATCAGCCTATTGACGATTGTGCTATATTATGATTATAATTAATTTATTAATAAATAAAATATATTTTTAGTAATTTTCATCATAAAGTATTCATCTTCTAACGAACTCCATTATTGTGATGAAGTTTTTAGGACTGTTTATCTTCGATAAAGAGAGGATTTATTGATTAGTCCTTAAATTTGTTCATGATCAAATGATAGACTACTAATTAGGATGATAGCATCTATCGAGCATAGGTTGCTGTATACCATATAGGTTGATTGTCCTCTTAATCAATGAGTGTGGAGAGATTGGTATGGCATACAGATGAAATATATGGGTACATCATCATTGAACGTGAACAACTTTAGAGTATTCTGCTGTCAAGAATGTCTCTAATGGGATATAGGTATAAGTGTCCCTTAGACTTGAGATCACCTCAGTGACTTGCAAGCAACTCATTGTGCTTTGGTACCAGACTAACTAAATTTTTAATTCAATAATGAAGGGCTTTTGGGCATAGTCAAGTACTTATAAAGTTGGAGTGTAATCAAGATGGGATTGACCACTCCAAGAGTTGGAGAAGAATGTATCACTGTATTTCAGTATAGCAAAATCTTGGCTGGGATAATCAATTAAATGTATTTGATATTTTAAAATACAATATAGACAACCTGATCAGAGTTGACAGTTGAACTCTGAGGTGTCCTATGTATTGGGAAATATGTTCCAAAGCCAATTGTCAACCTGATGATGGTTGAGCTACTTTATATTTGTAATTGATTCATTAATAAATAAAATATATTTTTGATATTTTTCATCATAATTATTTGTCTTCTAACAAACTCTATTATTGTGATGAAGTCCTTAGGACTATTTAGCTTCGATAAAGAGAGGACTTATCGATTAGTTCTTAAATTTGTTCATGACCAAATGATAGGCTGTTAATAAGGATGATAAGATTTATCGAGCATAGATCACTATATGCCATGTAGGTTGGTTATCCTCTTAACCAAGCAGTATGGAGACACTGGTATGGCATATAGGTGAGATGTATAGGTACATTGTCATTGAACATGACTAACTTTAGAGCATTCTGTTGTCGAGAATGTTTCTGATAGGATATAGATATAAGTGTCCCATAGACCTGAGATCATCTCAGTGACTTGCAAGCAACTTACTGTGCTTTAGTATTAGACTAATAAAATTTTTAATTCAGTAATGAAAGGCTTCTAGGCACAGTCAACTACTTGCGAAGTCAAAGTATGATCAAGATGGGATTGACCACACCATGAGTTGGAGAAGAATGTATCACTATATTTCAATATAGCAAAATCTTGGCCAGGATAATCCATCAGATGGATTTGATATTTTGAAATATAATGCAGACAACCTAATCAGAGTTGACAGTTGAACTCTGAGGTATCCTATGAGCATTTTGGTCAAGGGGATGAATAATATGAAAACTATATCCACATGGGTTCTAAGGATGTTGTTCTACACATTCGACCTATCCGACCGTCGGATACCATTGCTAGATGATCACTTTGATTGATATAAAAATCTATTCTCATGCTACCGATTTAGGTTCGGACCTATGACGTCACACACATTAGAGCTCATGATCTGATTGGATGGTTGATCAATGATTAAGAATCGTTCTAGGGTTAAACAATCAATACGATTGGTGTTTAACCTAGTGCAAGTATTGCAGGAGGATCGATTAGCAATTAGATTGCTAATTAGCTTAATTTGATTAAGCCAAAAGATTGAGATTAAATCTAATTAAATATAATTTAATTAGATTTAGTTTGGGCTTGATTGGATCAAGTCCAATTGGTTTATTGGATAAGCCAAGTGCAAGGAAAAACTAGTCCTAGTTCAACTAGGACTTGGGTCAACCCAATTTTTTAATTTGATTAAAAAATTAAATTAAAAAAAATGATTTATTCTAATTTAATTAAGTCCTTAAATGGGTTAGGGCCTAATTTAATTGGGTTGGTTTGCTCTTGATTTTATATGGTTAAAAGACCTTGTTTGACCAAGTCAAAATAGGATTCCTAGTGTGACTTTGACTCCCTATCACTTGTGCCACTTAATCCTCATGCCCCACACCCTTTTATTTTGTTTTCTTACATGAGAATTCTCCATGCCCAAGGCTTCTTACTGCCCTTCTTTCTCTCCCTCTCCCACTTATTTGGAATAAGTTATGGACATACCTTTTTTGATGAAACGTTGTTTTGAGTTTGAATTCTATATGATAGAATCCTAACAACTCAAAACTCTTCCCATAGTGTGCCAACCCATTGTTATTTTTTTTCCTCTGATTTCCATGGTAAAAGAGGGATTTTTTGTGCACCCCTTTGCAGGTCCATGGTAGAAAGAAAGATGGGGGCGCTCAAGAGTTGGGCGCCCCAACAACTTGCCATTTAATGTCTTTCCTAGTCTAAGAATTTGACCAAACTTGGACTCTGAATATCTCATTATTTAAATAGAATTTTTAGCTGAAATTTTTGTGAAATATAGAGATTTGGGATAGGTTTCGGGTGTGAAAAAATTAGAGGAAGAGGATCCTTGGATGTGGGGGTTCCATAGGCACCAAACTAGGCATCTAGGTGAGAGAAAAGAGAAGAAGAAGAGGGTCTACTTCTAGGGCTATTTTATTCTTCATCTCTCCTCCTTCTTTTGAGTTTTTTCTGATAGAGTCTCTAATCAAAAAACTCTCCTCTTCCTTCTCATATATTAGAGAGTCCATATTTTGAAGAAAAAAACATCAAATTGATCATCCAAGAACAATCAGCATAGTACTAGCAAGCTGTGCTGATTTCTTGCATCGGACTTCAGATTAGAGTTCGTTGGCTCATGTGCATGACTCCTAGAGGTCAGACACATGTGTGGCTTATGACTTCATCCTCAAGCCTGGATCAACAAATTTGAAAATCTAACTTGCAAAGGTAATAGATCTGATCTATTGATTTCATACTTGCATTAGATGTAGTGTAGATCTAGGTTGATGTGATCAACCTTTCCTTCTCCTTTATGTTTTAATTTTTGATTTAATATCATGCCTTGATCATGTAATAGATATAAGATCTAGGTATTTATATATTTATTTAAATAAATATTTAATTTATTTAAGTCTTTCATTGTTTGATCCTGAAAAAGTTTCAAGATCTACCCATGAAATTCTAGATCTAATTCCTACAATTGGTATCAGAGCCTAGGTTCTTGTTACATGATTTTTGTGCATGTTTAGATTATTTCTTAGATTATATCTAATTTATAATCTAATTATTAAATCTAAAATTAAAAATCTAGATCTCGTAAACTGCCATAAGGTTGTCCTGCTATAAGGTTTACCCATTATAGTAAAAAGATTGTCCTAGTTTGTGATAATTTGACTCTAATCATAAATTTATTATATTTAATTTTATTTTATTTATAATTTAATAGATTTAAATAAATTTTAATTTTAAAAATAAAATATTTTAGATTGCACGGACTGCCATAAGGTTGTCCTGCTGTATGGTCTACCCCTTATAGTGGAAAGATTGTCCAAGTACGTGCTGACCTAAAATATTGATTATAAAATTTTAGATTAGATCTAAAAAATTTTATGATTTAATTAAAAATATTTTAATCTAATTTTAATTATCATAAATATATTAGATTTTATCTAGGAAGATTTTTGATTGATTATTTTTTAAATTATTTCAATTACATGAACCTATTTAGATTAGATCTAAAGTAGTTTCATGTTTATTTTACTTGCATATTGATTATAAATCAAACATGCAACTTGATTGATAGAACCTTGTTGTAAAAATATTTTATAAATATGAAAATTATTTTTGAAAAGCTAAATCCCAACCCTCAGTCTGAAACTTAATTAAGAATTAAGAAGTTGTTTGATTAGGTTCTAAGATTGTAAATTGAAGATCCTATGACACGAATCATAACACATGGGTTAGTGGGGATTAGGTCCATTAATTGGGTTAGACCTAAGGTTAGATTAAAGAATGGACTTAATTAGAGAATTGACTAAATCTAATCAATTATTATCTTAGATTAGGTCAAGGATTCTCTAGATCAATTACAATAGTTATAGTTGGTCAAGTCCATGTCTTTAATAAGAACCAAATGGACTTGATTCTTAGCTAAGAGGTCTAGCTTGAACTATTTGGTTGATCTAATCAAGACTAATTAAATCAGTTGGTGTCTACGATAAGTTTGGCACATATGACTGGTGGTTTTTAATTGGCAGCCCGCTTATCTGACCATTTTCGATGGTGTCTAAGGCAAGCTTTGGCAGACCCTTCCACCAATCTCACTTACCTGGCCTTCTTGGTGAGATTGAGTTTTGATCAGATCATTTGACAATTTGAGTTAACCCATGTCAGCTAGGTAAATTAGTGTGACTGATTTAGGTGCTACTAGACCAACCTGTTAGTGGTCTCCCTTAAGCTGACTTGGTCAAGCCAGTAGGAAGATCATGATAAGCTGTTTAATCTGACCTACTCACTTCTATAAATAAATCCTCTAAAATTATTAGGCTCCTAAGATAAAATAGTTATATGATAACTGGATCATAGCCTCCCATTAAAGTGGATGATAATGGGTCCATCAGTTGGATAATCATTGGAGGCCCAAAGGCCTGGTGCTTATCAATTGATGGAATTATTATTTATTATATGATCTGTTGGATACATCTTTCTAAATGATGGTCTGGTGGGCCAACCAAAGTTGGGCCTGATCATTAAATGGTTAGATGGGCCAAGTATGGTCATGTTAATAGTTGGACCTAACTGGACCCTTTTCTAAGAAGGCCAAAGCTAACTGATCAGGGGCTGGGGCAAAATTTAATTACTAGAAGTTGTTTAGAGAAACAATTGGTTATGAGCCTACCCTTAGATGTACATGAATGGGTCAACCAAAGTTGGGCTCATGTACAATCTATGTGGATTTAGTACCTACTAAGGAATTATGATAATTCCTCAGATTAGAGGAAGAGGCTATCAATTCGAATAAATAGTGGGAGAACCTTTTGATTAAAGTCCAAATCTTTAGGTTTAATGAATCAATTACTAATTAGGTTATATTTCTTCTTAGTGCAGATATGGCCACTTTCTTATTGCTCCGATCATTATTGGACAATGATAAGTTGGTGGGATCCAACTTCGATAGCTATTACCGAAAGTTGAAGATAGTCCTGGAGCATGAATGGATCCTATATGTGTTGATAGATCGTGCACCTAAGGACCTAATTACCAATGCATGTGGAACAATCAGAGAAACTTATCAGAACTGGCTCAATGATCAGACCATGGTGCGCTGCATCATGCTGGCTGCTATAAGCGATGAGTTCAATCGTAGATTTAGGATGGCTCAGCCAAAGGACATGCTTCAAGTGTTGGAGGATTTCTTTAGCACACTCGATGACATGGAGAGGCACAAGACTAGTTGTGCCATCTTCAATGCTAGAATGCCGGATGGTGCCTCTATCACTAATCATGTATTGTATATGATCAAGATGTTAGATATATGTGCCCTAGAAGCTAGAATTGGCTAACACTTGTAATACACTTCTAAGGGCAAAATTATAATTTTGACTAAAATTAATAAAATAGATTATTTTCGATCACATATATGTATTTAGTGTCTGTGATACATCCTTTGAGTTAATGATAATGATAATTCATATTTTCAAGAGTTGAAAATTTAAGACATGAATAATCATTATTAACTCAAAAAATGCTCCCGACCATAGGATCATCACTAGGATGGTGATTGATCTGGAAGGTTGGTGTACAATCACTTCTCTTTAGTAGATGAGTCTTGAGTCTACAGTGTGGAGATATCAGAGCGAGAGTACAGATACTCGTTAGAGAACGAGGGCACTGAGCGTGACCACCTCGAGTAGTCATTAGGAAGTCTACCTTCTCGTCAATGACTGACTCGATGCTGCAGTAGTGTGTCTGGTTCTTTGACCTGATGTGCATCGGCAGTTCACCTTGAGGGTGTTATAGTTTGACTACACCATTACTCGGTCTCCTAGCCATATGGAACCCTGAGGTGTATGTTGGCTATAGCATGTTCATTGTAGGAACTGGATTGCATCAAGATGGAATCTATCTACCTCGGTGGTAGAGGAGCAGCCCTATGATGATCATGAGAATCAAGTCCAGAAGCCCATGGCCATGGCAGAGTGAAATAATAGAAAGAGTTTCTATTTAGATTTTCACATTGGACTTGAATCGAATGATTACATCATATGACAGAGACTAGGGTTTGACGAGTTCACCTTAACCCTAATCTGATCGGGGCTCAAGATAGAAGAACTTAATCACACAGGTAGCTGCACCAAGAGGTTCGCATTCAGCTCTGATGGGTTGCCACCATATACTGCTAGGTGTCACTGGTGGATTTTGGGAGCAATTAGAATGATTTAGATGATCGATCATTCTAGCTGTTCGAATCAGAAGAGTTCTGATCCATCGAAAGGAGTTTCGATGATGTCTGATGATAGAGATCATGACATATCCCATTACCATACAGAACTGAACCTAACTGGGTCACACAAACAAGGGTTTGAATCTGGTGATCATCAATTGAACTGATCTAGTTCAATTGATCTGAATGAGATTCAATTAGGTTCAAGAAAATCGTGCTAGCACTCGATTGAACCTAACGTTCTTCTTTTACTATCATAAATAAGTTGTCCTGACTTGAGCCAAAGGAGTTTGTGCTCAATCAGAGGCCTTCATATGGTCTGACTGGAGGTTGTCCAGATTAGAAAAGGTTGTCTTATTTTGTAAGACATTACCTGCCATTTTTGGTCACCTGCCATTTCTTGTCCTTTGACTTTGGTCAAAAGTCTGACCTTTGACTGGTCAAATGTTGACCATTGATACTTTGACTTCTTGATCCACATGTGTCATGCACCTATTGGAGAGCTGGTGGGGGCTTGTCCCCCTGCCAGAACCTGGCAAGGAGAAGGGCGCACGCCACCCTTGGCGTGTGCCCAAGCTAGGAGGCGCCCAGGAGTCCCTATTGGATAGGGACTCCATCTCCTTTTTGGATTCCGAATTAGAGTTCTCCTAAGAATCCAAGTTTGACTGGTCTTAGGCACCATCTAAGGAGGAATCCAAGGGACTCTATTCCCACCAATCAGATTTATTCTGATTTCCAAAATTGTGATTGGTTGGGATTCCCACCAGGATCATGCATAGTCTATAAATAAGACCCTGCGCCCAACTCAAAAAAAAAATATATGTAATCCAAGAATTCTTCATGCCCCAAGGCTGCCTCTCTCCTCCTCCTCCATGCCAAGCCCATCTTCTCCCTCTCCTCTCCACGCCCAAAAGTGGTTTTGAATCCAAGTTGGTGCAATCCAGATGAGAGAAAGGCGATCAGAAAGCTAGAAGGCTGCGCTGCTGCAAAGGACAACTGCTGATCTTCGAAAGGTGTTTTGAAGATCCTCCAAATCAGATCCAGATCTAATTTTTGGAGACATGATAGAGAAGAAGAGGATCTCTAGATCCAGTTTGAGTGGATACCGGTAGAGGCCAGGCACTTGCGTGGCTAGATCCAGAACCTTCCGCTGCTTACAGGATCATCAACGGGTAATAGGATTACCCTATGTCAAGATAAATTTAAATTTAATTTAATTTATCTAAATTTATTTTAATTATTAAAATAATAAAGATTAGATCTAAAATATCTCAGATCTAATCTAGATCAAAAGAAAAATTTTTAAAATATATCTCTTGATCCGATCAGATCTGAACGAACCTGGATCCGAGAAATCAGGATTTTCCTTCAACTGGTATCAGAGCCAAGGTTCTAAAGTAGTTTAGATCTAATTTTAAATTTATTTTAATTAAAAAATAAGTGATTTTAGATGTCACATGAGATGTGATCAGATCTGAAATCAGAAAAAATTAAAATTAAATGATTTGGATCTAAGATTAGAAAAATATGCATGACTAGTTCTAAAATAGAATAGTTCTATAGAATAGTCTTGCATGTTTTAATTTAATTTGATTAAATCATATTTTAGATCTATTTATTTACTATTTTTTGATATTATAATTATTATAATAACATCTAAAAAATAGTAAATAAAAATTATTTAATTTTAAACATCATATGAGATATGATTGATGCATGTCTAGACTAGTTGTAGAATAGTTCTACATAATTGTCTAGATTAGAATTTATTTTGATTAAGATCAATTTAAATCTAATTTTTTAGATTATTATGAGATAATTTAGATCTGAAAATATGCATGATTCGATACATGAGATGTATGCAAAATATGCCATGATTAGATCTAATTTGTATATGAGATATATGATATAGATCTAAAACTATTTTGTAGTATTGCATGTTCCTGATTAAGGCGTTCCTCTTGGCCGTCCGGTCATAAGAATGAAGAAGGGTTTAAAGGCCCTCTCCTTCCCATCCGATGGGGTGTTCTTATGACGTGTAGGGGTGCTGCGTGTTCGTCCTTAATCAGAAATCCAAAACTTACTTTCTGCAAAACCCTAGATCCTGAAACCCTAGGATTTATTGTGCATATTTTGTTTATGAACCCTACTTAATTAAGAATTAAGATTATGGAATATTAATTAGGTCTAAAATTGAGAATTTCAGATCTAAGACATATTCATAATACTGGGTTCGGGCTTGGGTAGCTCAATTAGGTCTAAGCGGTTGATCAAACCGAATCAAGAGTTGGTTAGATGGGATCAACAATGCTTAAATTGACCAGCCTAATAGGATTAAGTCTGGGTCAAGATCGAGTCACGATCAAGCAAGACCTAATTAGGCTCAGAGGTTAGAGTCTGGATTGTAGGCTAACCCAATTGGTTCTGACTCAACAATTTGGTGTCTAAGGTAAGTTTGGCACATACGACCGACTGGTTTTTAATTGGGAAGCTACTCGACCTGAATGCATTCTTGTATGAGTTAATGGCATATTCCTTCCACCGGTCTCACTTACCTGGCCATATCTGTTGACACAGTTCTGATTTGAGGTGGTCAATAATCCGAGCTAACCCATGCCACTAGGTTAGTCATAATTGTTATGACTATGACAAGTCTAGTTTAATGAGACCTGAATCAATTCTCCCTAAGAAAAGATTAAGTCTGAGGTCTTCCACCATTGTAGATGTGCGGGCCCTTCCCGGGGTTGATTGTTCTCGGCTGGATACAGTGGCTCAGTTGCACCGAAAAAGATGCAACCATGTCTATTAGGCATTGGATGCTATGGGCTGGAGGATGAGTTGGGCTCAATATTTCGGATACGGTGAGAGACTCAATTAGGAAATCCCAGTCTATGCAAATGGTGGGTCTGACTTAACTAAGGAGTGGATCAATATTCCGGATACGGTGAGATTCATGAATTAGAGACCAAGTTTGGGTGCACCATGATTAGAGAATCATTGAACAAGAGTTGTTCACTCATTGGCTAACCCATCACCAATAACTGTTAGGTGAGGTGATGAGTCAGTTGGTGAGACCGCACCACCCACTAGAAATCATTAATCGTGGAGATTTTTGCATCTCTACAGAGGGAGTGTAGGGATCCGAGAAAATAGTGGGAGCTAATTTGTTTAAAAATAAAATTCTCTAAACAAATTGGTCAAGTCATAATTACAGTATCTAACTAGAATCTTTGACTCTCTACAGAAAAATGTCTGCGTCCAACCCATTAGGCACGTATCCTGGACACACATAGACTGACTGGACCCAATTATAAAGATTGGCTCAGGAACTACAAAATTATTTTGGGTTCTGAGAAGTTAACCCATGTATTGGACCAGGACCCTCCCACCTTACCAGCCCGTCCATCCACTGAACAGAGAGCATCTCTGGAAAAATGGATAGACGAAGATAATAAGGCCAGATATTACATGTTGGGCTCGATGTCTGATGAGCTCCAGCGCCAACATGAAGATATCGGGACTGCTCGCCAAATGTTGGCTCACCTGCAAGGAGATGTTTGGTGAACAGAGTCGCGCAGCCAAGTATCAAGTCACGAAATGACTTTTTAAGGCTAAGATGCGTGATGGGCAGTCAGTCCAAGATCACTGTCTGATGAATGATCAAGGACATGGAAGAGCTTGAGAAGCTCGGTGTGAAGTTAGACTTGGATCTGCAGAACGATATTATTCTGCAATCCTTGACTGATGCATATGGGCAATTCATCATGAATTACCACATGCATAAACTTCAAAATTCCTTGGCCGAATTAATGAATATGCTGGTCACCGCTGAGCTTTCTATGAAAGGTTCTAAAGGCTCAGTTCTTGCTATGGAACGGACTTCTTCCAAAAGAAAGTCTTATGGAAAGAAAAAGAAGTCTGTGAAAAAGCAAAAAGGTGGAAGGAAAAGAAGAAGAAGGCAGAGCCGAAGATGAAAAGGCCGATGTCAAAGGAAAGTATTTTCCATTGCAACAGCGACGGCCATTGGAAGCGAAAAACTGCCCTACTTACCTGGCCACCCTGAAGAACAAGAAGGAAGGTCCTTCTGGAGGTATGCTCGTTATTGAGTCTAACCTTACGATTTCTTCTGCATCCAGTTGGGTGCTTGACTCTGGTTCTAGTGCTCATCTGTGCACTTCCATGCAGGGTCTTGAGGATAGCAGGAGGCTGAGGGATGGAGACATGATCCTACGCATCGGTAATGGAGCAAGAGTTGCTGCAGTAGCCGTGGGAACATACCCTCTTCGATTACCATCTGGTTTAGACTTAGTTTTGAAAAGACTGTTATTATGTGCCTGCAGCTAGCAGGAATTTGATTTCTGTTTCATGCTTAGCACTAAGAAGGCTATGTGATTACCTTCTTTAAGGACCATTGTAACATTCTTTATGAAAGAAATAAAATTGCAAATGGTTTTCCTTATTAATGGTCTTTATCAGCTACATATTGATGTACCTGTTCTAACTATCGAGCAAAACGTGAATGCCAAACGACCTAGGGATAGTCCAAACGATAGATATCTATGGCACCTGAGATTAGGTCATATAGCAGAAGATAGGATCAACAAATTGGAGAAAAATGGGCTATTGAGTCCATTGACTTTCGAGTCATATCCAACTTGTGAATCTTGTCTTCAAGGCAAAATGACTAAACTCCCTTTTGTTGGACATGGGGAGAGGGCCACAGATCTCCTTGCCCTAGTACATACTGATGTGTGCGGCCCATTTGATGTGCCGGCTAGAGGCAATTTTGTCTACTTCATTACCTTTACCGATGATCTGTCTAGGTATGGGTATGTGTATCTTATGAGACACAAGTCTGAAGCTTTTGAAAAGTTCAAAGAATTCAGACATGAAGTAGAAAAACAAACTGAAAAAACCCATTAAGGTTCTTCGATCAGATCGAGGAGGTGAATACCTTAGCCGAAAATTCCTAGACTATCTAAAGAAAAATGGCATAGTCTCTCAATGGACTCCACCAGGAACACCTCAACTCAACGGGGTTTCAGAATGGAGAAATCGGACTCTATTGGATATGGTTCGATCCATGATGAGCTTCACAGACCTCCCTGATTTTCTTTGGGGACATTCATTGTTAACTTCAATTTATCTACTGAATAGGGTTCCCTCTAAAACCGTTCCTACCACACCGTATGAGATATGGCACGGTAAGAAACCAAGTCTGAGTCATCTCAGAATTTGGGGTTGTCCGGCTCATGTCAAAAGACAACAAGCGGACAAGTTAGAGTTTAGGTCCTTCAGAGCTCGATTCATAGGATATCCTAAAGAGTCATTAGGATACTATTTCTACATTCCAGAAGACCACAATGTGATTGTGAGTCGACATGCCATCTTTCTTGAAAAATAGTTTATTCAAGATAGCGGCATTGGAAAGCAGATTAAGCTTGATGAGAAAGTCTCACAAGTACAACGAGCTAAGGACCAATTGGAACCAAATCAGGTTGAGCCAATAAGAACACTACCTCCTCCACCTCGTAGATCGGAAAGAGTTTTCCATCCCCCTGAAAGATACTTAGGTATTATTTCAGAGGAAAGTAGAGAAAATGTTCCTCGTAGGTAATGGTGCTCATGGTGATGATCCCAAAACCTACAACGAGGCGATATCAGATATCGACTCCGAGAAATGGCTAGAGGCAATGCAGTCAGAAATTGACTCGATGCACTCAAACCAAGTCTGGACCTTGGTAGATCCACCAGAAGGTATAGTACCTATTGGGTGTAAATGGATCTTCAAGAGAAAGATTGGTGCAGATGGGAATGTGGAGACATTCAAGGCTAGACTAGTGGCAAAAGGTTATAGTCAACGCGAAGGCATTGACTATCAGGATACCTTTTCCCCAGTGGCTATGCTAAAATCCATCCGCACATTGCTTGCCGTTGCAGCCTATTTCGATTATGAAATATGGCAAATGGACGTGAAAACGGCATTCTTAAATGGATATCTTGAGGAAGATATCTATATGGAACAGCCGCTAGGTTTCACATCCAGTGATACTGATCACAAGGTTTGCAAGCTGCAAAGGTCCATATATGGACTTAAGCAAGCATCTCGGAGCTGGAACACTCGTTTCAATGATGTGATCAGAAAGTTTGGTTTCATCAAAAATGAAGAGGAACCATGTGTTTTCAAAAAGGTCAGTGGGAGCGCTGTTGTCTTCCTCGTATTGTACGTGGATGACATCCTCCTTATTGGGAATGATATTCCCATGTTGACATCAGTCAAAATATGTGGTTGTCCAAGGAATTCTCCATGAAAGACCTAGGTGAAGCATCCTTTATTCTAGGAATTAAGGTCTATAGGGATAGACCGAATAGGATGCTAGGACTTTCACAGAAGATGTACATAGAGGAAGTACTAAAGAGGTTTAGTATGGAAAACTCTAAGAGGGGATTAATACCCTTCAGACATGGTATTCATCTTTCCAAGAAGATGTGCCCTAGCACACCTGAGGAAATAGAATGCATGAGCAAGATCCCTTATGCTTCTGCAATAGGGAGCCTCATGTATGCCATGCTATGTACACGACCTGATATAGCCCATGCTGTGAGTGTCACAAGCAGATATCAGTCAAATCCAGGTGAAGAACACTGGACTTCTGTGAAATGTATCCTTAAGTACTTGAGAAGAACTAAGGATATGATGTTGGTCTTTGGTAATGGAGAACTCCAAGTCCAGGGATACACAGACTCGGATTTCATGTCCGATATAGATGATCGAAAGTCGACATCTGGGAGTCTGTTTGTGTGCAATGGTGGTGCTGTCAGCTGGAAGAGTTCCAAGCAAACTGTGATAGCAGATTCCACCATGGAAGCAGAATATATCGCTGCATCAGAGGCTGCGAAGGAAGCATTCTGGTACAAGAAGTTTGCTGCAGAAATTGGAGTAATGCCATCAGATGCCATTCCTCTATACTGCGACAACAATGGCGCCATAGCCCTTGCTAAGGAGCCGAGGTCTCACCAAAAATCCAAGCACATTGAGCGGCGATACCACCTCATCCGCGATTACCTCGAGAAGGGTTACGTCGAGGTCAAGAGAGTCAACTCCACAGATAATGTGGCAGACCCACTTACAAAGCCGTTGGGCCAGCAGAAGATCGAAGCCCACCTTGAGAAGATGGGACTTAGACTTGTAGCCAATTGGCTTTAGGACAAGTGGGAGATTGTTAGATATATGTGCCCTAGAAGCCAGAATTGGCTGACACTTGTAATACACTTCTAGGGGCAAAATTATAATTTTGACTATAATCAATAAAATGGGTTATTTTCTATCACATATGTGTATTTAGTGTCTGTGATACATCCTTTGAGTTAATGGTAATGATAATTCATATTTTCAAGAGTTGAAAATTTAAGACATGAATAATCATTATTAACTCATAAAATGCTCCCGACCATAGGATCATCACGAGGATGGTGATTGATCCGGAAGGTTGGTGTACAATCGCTTCTCTTTAGTAGATGAGTCTTGAGTCTACGGTGTGGAGACACCGGAGCGAGAGTACAGGTACTCGTTAGAGAACGAGGGCACTGAGCGTGACCACCTCGAGTAGTCATTAGGAAGTCTACCTTCTCGTCAATGACTGACTCGATGCTGCAGTAGTGTGTCTGGTTCTTTGACCTGAGATGCATCGGCAGTTCACCTTGAGGGTGTTATAGTTTGACTACACCATTACTCGGTCTCCTAGCCATATGGAAATCCTGAGGTGTATGTTGGCTATAGCATGTTCATTGTAGGAACTGGATTGCATCAAGATGGAATCTATCTACCTCGGTGGTAGAGGAGCAGCCCTATGATGATCATGAGAATCAAGTCCAGAAGCCCATGGCCATGGCAGAGAGTGAAATAATAGAAAGAGTTTCTATTTAGATTTTCACATTGGACTTGAATCGAATGATTACATCATATGACAGAGACTAGGGTTTGACGAGTTCACCTTAACCCTAATCTGATCGGGGCTCAAGATAGAAGAACTTAATCACACAGGTAGCTGCACCAAGAGGTTCGCATTCAGCTCTGATGGGTTGCCACCATATACTGCTAGGTGTCACTGGTGGATTTTGGGAGCAATTAGAATGATTTAGATGATCGATCATTCTAGCTGTTCGAATCAGAAGAGTTCTGATCCATCGAAAGGAGTTTCGATGATGTCGATGATAGAGATCATGACATATCCCATTACCATACAGAACTGAACCTAACTGGGTCACACAAACAAGGGTTTGAATCTGGTGATCATCAATTGAACTGATCTAGTTCAATTGATCTGAATGAGATTCAATTAGGTTCAAGGAAATCGTGCTAGCACTCGATTGAACCTAACGTTCTTCTTTTACTATCATAAATAAGTTGTCCTGACTGAGCCAAAGGAGTTTGTGCTCAATCAGAGGCCTTCATATGGTCTGACTGGAGGTTGTCCAAGTCAGAAAAGGTTGTCTTATTTTGTAAGACATTACCTGCCATTTTTGGTCACCTGCCATTTCTTGTCCTTTGACTTTGGTCAAAAGTCTGACCTTTGACTGGTCAAATGTTGACCATTGACACTTTGACTTTTGATCCACATGTGTCATGCACCTATTGGAGAGCTGGTGGGGGCCTGTGTCCCCCTGCCAGAACCTGGCAAGGAGGAGGGCGCACGCCACCCTTGGCGTGTGCCCAAGTGGAGGCGCCTAGGAGTCCCTTGTTGGACAGGGACTCCATCTCCTTTTTGGATTCCAATTAGAGTTCTCCTAAGAACCAACTTTGACTGGTCTTAGGCACCCTCTAAGGAGGAATCCAGGGGACTCTATTCCCACCAATCAGATTTAGATCTGATTTCACAAAGGGTTGTGATTGGTTGGGAAGAAGAGGAGTTGGATCACGCTTAGTCTATAAATAAGACCCTGCGCCCAACTCAATATATATAATATATATATGATCTGAGAATTCTCCATGCCCCAAGGCTGCCTCTCTCCCTCCTCCTCCATGCCAAGCCCATCTTCTCCCTCTCCTCTCCACGTCCAAAAGTGTTTTGGATTCCAAGTTTGGTGCGAATCCAGATCAGAGAAAGGCGATCAGAAAGCTAAGAAGGCTGCGCTGCTGCAAAAGGACGACTGCTGATCTTCAAAAGAGTTTTGAAGATCCTCCAGATCAGATCCAGATCTGAATTTTTGGAGACATGATAGAGAAGAAGACGATCTCCAGATCTAGTCCGAGTGGATACCGATAGAGGCCAGGCACTTGCATGGCTAGATCTAGAACCTTCCGCTGCTTACAGGATCATCAATGGGTAATAGGATTACCCTACATCAAGGTAAATTAAATTTGATTTAATTTATCTAAATTTATTTTAATTATTAAAATAATAAAGATCAGATCTGAAACATCCCAGATCTGATCTAGATTAAAGAAAAAAAATTTTGAAATATATCTCTTGATCCGATCAGATCTAAACGAACCTGATCCGGAAAATCAGAATTTTTCTTCACAAGCTGATAGACTGATTGAGCAAGCTCGACTTTTTCTTGCATAAATAGCTTGGAAAAGATGCAATACTAAACTCATTACCTAAGTGGTTTTTCCTATGTCTTACTCATTTGAGAATGACAAAGCCTGAAGTAGACTACCATGGGTTACTGGGGTTACTTCAAAACTTTGAAAAGGATCACCAACTCCACAAAGAGTCGATGAACTTAGTGGGAGGTTCATCTTCTAGCTCTCGATCCTTTAGGAAAAAAAGGAAGAACAAGAAGAAGAAAGCTAAGATGGTGCAAGTTCAGGCTGGGACATCTGTGCAGGGCCAGATCTGAAAGATCAAGCTCAATAAAAGTCAAGCTAAATGCTTCTATTGCAAGAAGCGGGGCCACTGGAAAAGGAACTATCCTCGGTACATTACCTCTCTGGATCCAAATAAGGAGAGAAAGAAGCAAGTTGTTGCTGGGCAAGGTATTTATATGATAACTCCTTATAATTTTTTATTTATGATATTACTGACTGGGTATTGGATACCAATAGCCCTTAGCATATTTAAAATTCATTATAGGGGTTGCAGGACAGTAGGAGATTCGAGCAAGGTGAAGGATTCCTGAATGTTGGAGATGGAAGACTAGTTTCAATTCTAACTTTAGAAATTTTGAAACTTGTATTTGAGTCCTGTACCATTGTTCTAAGTGATTGTCACTTCTATCCCAATTTCTTTATAAATATCATTTCTGTAGGCCTTCTATCCGAAAATGATTATGAAATTTTAATAAAGAAATAAGTTTGTAATATCATTATGAATGGTATTACTATTTTCTATGAACATTTGATTAATGGTGTGTATATGCTATCAAAACCTGTTAATGTAGTTTATTCAACCGGCAAGCACCCTAGATTAGATAGTGTGTCATATATCTACTTATGTCATTGTAGGTTAGATCACATAAACAAGAATTGGACAGACAGGATAACTTAAGAGAGAATCCTCGAAGTCAGTGATTGTGAGTCACTTCCGACCTATGTATCCTATATTCTTGGTAAAATGACCAAGTCACTTTTTACTAGAAAGGGTGAAAGAGCCAATGAGCTCTTAGGGCTAGTACATACTGATGTATGTGGACCAATGAGCACAAGTGCCAAAGGTGGATATGTCTACTTCATTACTTTCATAGATGATCTATCCAGATATGGATACATCTATCTGATGAAACATAAGTCAGATTTTTTTGAAATGTTCAAATGATTCTGAAGTGAAGTAGAAAAATAAATTAGAAAGAGTATTAAAACTTTTCAATCTGACCGAGGAGGAGAATACCTTTTCGATGAGTTTCTCACGTATCTAAGAGAGAATGGGATTCTCTCCCAATGAACTCCTCTAGGAACACCATAGGGTAATGGTGTGTCTGAAAGAAGGAATCAGACTCTGTTAGACATGGTCCGATCCATGATGAATTTTGCCAGCTTGTCGATATCCTCCTAGGGATATGCACTCGAATCGACTTGTTATCTATTAAATAGGGTTCCAAATAAGTCTGTAGTTAAGACTCCATATAAGATATGGATAGAAAGTAAGCCAACACTTTCACGCCTTAGGGTTTGGGGGTGCCTGAGTTATGTCGAAAGATTAGTTATAGATAAACTTGGACCTAGGTCTGACAACTGCACATTTATAGGATATCCAAAAGAGACAAAAGGATACTATTTCTATCATGCTGATGAACAAAAGGTGTTCGTCAGTCTTAGATCAACCTTTTTGAAAAAGAAATTTCTTGGTGAAGAAACTGTTGCCTCTAAGGTTGAACTTAATGAAGTTCAACAGGTAGAAAAACCAACACGTGTAGCTGAACCAGAACCAGATTCGATTAGATCAAATCCAGAGCCCAATATACCTACACCATTAAGGCATTTCGGTAGAGTAACACATCAGCCAAACAGATACTATGATTTCTTGGTTTGGGATGGTGATCCTATTGAACTTGATGAAAATGATGAGGATCCAATCATCTATATGGATGCTATGCAAAGACCTGATTTCGAGAAATGGCTTGAGGACATGAAATCCAAAATGGAGTCCATGAAGGCCAATGATGTATGGACATTGGTTGACCCATCTAAAGGGATTAAACCTATTGGATGTAAATGGATCTTCAAAAGAAAGAGGGGTGCAGACAGAAAGGTGTAGACCTATAAAGCCCATCTAGTTGCCAAGGGGTATCGTCAACATTATGGTATTGACTCTGATGAGACACTCTCTCCTATGGCTATGCTCAAGTTTATTCAGATTATGCTTGCAATTACTATCCATCTGGACTATGAGATCTGACAGATGGATGTGAAGATAACTTTTCTCAATAGACAGTTGACCGAAGAGGTGTATATGATACAACCTGACGGGTTCACACCTATAGATGAGTCCAAGGTGTTGGAAATATATTCCAAAGCCAATCGTCAGCCTATTGATGATTGTACTACTTATTGTACTTGCATATGAATTATCAAATAATAAAAATTATTTTAGCAATTTTCATCATAAATTTTATTATCTTCTAATAAACTCCTGTGTTGTAATAAAGTCCTTAGGACTATCTAGATTTGACAAAGGAGGATTTGTTATTTTGTCCTCAAATTGTTCATGACCAAAAGATATGTTGTTACTTAGGATGACAATGTTTATCAAGTATTGGTCATTATGTGCCATATAGATCGGTTATCCTTATAACCAAGAAGTGTTGAGACATTGGCATGGCATGTAAGTGAGATGTATGGATACATTTGCACTGAACGTGACCAACTTCGGAGCTTTTCTTCTGTCAAGATTAGCCCCGAAGAATATGGGTATAAGTGTCCCTTAGACTTGAGACCACCATGGTGACTTGCAAGCAACTCACTGTACTTAGGTACCGAACTACTTGAATTTCTAATTCAGTGATAGAAGGCTACTGGGTGCCGTCAAATACTTGGCATGTTGGTGTATGGGCCAAGATGGGACTGATCCCTCTAAGTGTTGGAGTAAGTGCATTGCTGTATTTTAGTTTAGCAAATCCTCGATCGAGGTAGTCCATATGATGGATGCTAAATTTTGAAATACAATATGGATGAATTTTAGAATTAATAGTAAACCCTAGATCATCCTTTTGAGCATCGTGATTAAGGGGATGAATTATATGGTAACCATGTTTCACAAGTTTGTCATTGACTTTTTGATCTATCCGAATGTCGGATACCATTGCTAGATGGTCACATCGATTGATATAGAAAATTAGTTTTTGTACCATTAGCTTAGGATTTGAACCTATGGGGTCACACATATAAGGAGTTCCTACTTGATCTGATGGTTGATCATGAGTCTTGATGACCTAGGATACTATGGTCAAGAGTCCCACTAGACTAGGACTCTATGATCAAGAGTTTGACTGGACTGAGACTCTGAGTCCTACTCATCTAAGACTCTTTGATCAGGAGTTCCATTGGTCTTAGACTTTAAGATCATGAGTTCCATTCTTTGGGATATTGGGTTCAAGAGTTCCACTAGTTGGAACTCTTCAGGAGTTTCATGTTGATGGGACTCCATTATCCGGTAACCCATCTGATTTGGACTCAAATATTTTTGAAGGATTAATTAGCAATTTAATTGCTGATTAGCTTAATTTGATTGAGCAATGAGGATTTGATCAAGTCTGATTGAATTTGATTCAATTGGGCTTGATCCGATCAGGTCATGAGATGACCTAATCGCTATAGGAGTTTTGACCCTGATTTGATTAGGACCTAGATCTAATTAATTTCTAATTTAATTAGAATTTTATAGGATTAGGCTAAGTTTAATTTGGTTGGGTTTAACCTGATCTAATTGGATTTAGATTAATTGGTTTGGTTGAAACCAATTAGGACCAAGTCAAATGAAGTTCAAATTCAAACTCTCCCATGCACCCACCATTTTTGACTTTTTCACTCTTGTTCTTGTTAGATATATGTGCCCTAGAAGCCAGAATTGGCTGACACTTGTAACACACTTCTAGGAGCAAAATTATAATTTTGACTAAAATCAATAAAATGGGTTACTTTCTATCACATATGTGTATTTAGTGTCTGTGATACATCCTTTGAGTTAATGGTAATAATAATTCATATTTTCAAGAGTTGAAAATTTAAGGCATGAATAATCATTATTAACTCATAAAATGCTTCCGACCATAGGATCATCATGAGGATGGTGATTGATTCGGAAGGTTGGTGTACAATCGCTTCTCTTTAGTAGATGAGTCTTGAGTCTACGGTATGGAGACACCGAAGTGAGAGTACAGGTACTCGTTAGAGAACGAGGGCACTGAGCGTGACCACCTCAAGTAGTCATTAGGTAGTCTATCTTCTCATCAATGACTGACTTGATGCGGCAGTGGTGTGTCTGATTCTTTGACCTGAGATGCATCGACAGTTCAACTTGAGGGTGTTATAGTTTGAGTACACCATTACTCGATCTCCTAGCCATATGGAACCTTGAGGTGTATGTTGGCTATAGCATGTTCATTGTAGGAATTGGATAGCATCAAGATGGAATCTATCTACCTCTGTGGTAGAGGAGTAGCCCTATGATGATCATGAGAATCAAGTCAAGCAGTCTATGGCCATGGCAGAGTGAAATAATAGAAAGAGTTTCTATTTAGGTTTTTACATTGGACTTGAATCGAATGATTATATCATATGATAGAGATTAGGATTTGACGAGTTCACCTTAACCCTATTCTGATCAGGGCTCAAGATAGAAGAACTTAATCACATAGGTAACTGTACCAAGAGATTCATATTTAGCTCTGATGGGTTGCCACCACATAGTACTTGGTGTCACTGGTGGATTTTGGGAGCAATTAGAATGATATAGATGATCAATCATTCTAGCTGTTTGAATCAGAAGAGTTCTGATCCATCGAAAGGAGTTTCGATGATGTCGATGATAGAGATCATGACATATCCCATTACCATATAGAACTGAACCTAACTGGGTCACACAAATAAGGGTTTGAATCTAGTGATCATCAATTGAACTAATCTAGTTCAATTGATCTGAATGAGATCAATTAGGTTCAAGAAAATCATGCTAGCACTCGATTGAATCTAATGTTCCTTTTTTACTATCATAAATAGTTATCCTGATTGAGCCAAAGAGTTTGTGCTTGATTAGAGGCCTTCATTTGGTCTGACTGGATCCTATCCAGGTCAAAAAAGAGTTGTTTTATTTTGTAAGACAATACCTGCCATTTTTGGTGACCTGCCATTTCTCATCCTTTGACTTTGGTCAAAAGTTGATCTTTGACTGGTCAAACATTGATCATTGATACTTTGACTTCTATCCACATATCATGCACCTATTGGAGAGCTGGTGAGGGCCTGTCCCTCTGCTAGAATCTAGCAAGGAGGAGGGCGTATGCCACCCTTGGCGTGTGCCCAAGCTGGAGGCGCCCAAGAGTCCCTATTGGATAGGGACTCCATCTCTTTTTTGGATTCCGATTAGAGTTCTCCTAAGAACCAAGTTTGACTGGTCTTGGGCAATATCTAAGGAGGAATCCAAGGGACTCTATTTCCACCAATCAAATTTAGATCTGATTTCACAAAGGGTTATGATTGGTTGGGAAGAAGAGGAGTTGGATCATAGATAGTCTATAAATAAGACCCTACGCCCAACTCAAATAATGATTTGAAAGGAATTCAATTCCCACACCCCAAGGCCTCCTCTACCCTCTTCCTCCATGCCAAACCCACCTTCTCCCTCTCCTCTCCACGTTCAAAGTGGTTTGGATCTTGGTTGGCGCAATCCTGATGAGAGAGAGGCGATTGAAAGATAGAAGGCTGCGCTGCTGTGGAGGACAACTGCTGATCTTCGAAAGGAGTTTTGAAGATTCTCTAGATCAGATCCAAATCTAATTTTTGGAGATTTGATAGAGAAGAAGAGGATCTCTAGATCCAATCTGAGTGGATACCGATAGAGGCCAGGCACTTGCATGGCTAGATCCAGAACCTTCCACTGCTTACAAGATCATCAACGGGTAATAGGATTACCCACTTCAAGGTAAATTTAATTTGATTTAATTTATTTGATTTTATTTTAATTACTAAATAATAAAAATTAAATTTTAAATATCCCAAATTTGATATGAATCAAAGAAAAAAAATTTTGAAATATATCTCTTGATCTGATCAGATCTGAACAAACCTGGTCCGAGAAATCAGGATTTCCCTTCAACTGGTATCAGGGCCAAGTTTTAAAAGTGCTTAGATCTGATTTTAAATTTATTCTAATCAAAAAATAAGTGATTTCAGATGTCACATGAGATGTGATTAGATCTAAAATTAGAAATAAATTAAAATTAATAATTTGGATCTAAGATTAGAAAATATGCATGACTAGTTCTAAAATAGAATAGTTCTATAGAATAGTCTTGCATGTTTTTAATTTAATTTGATTAAATCATATTTTAGATCTATTTATTTACTATTTCTTGATATTAAATGATTATAATAACATCTAAAAAATAGTAAATAAAAAATTATTTAATTTTAAGCGTCATATGAGATATGATTGATGCATGTCTAGACTAGTTGTAGAATAGTTCTACATAGTTGTCTAGATTAGAATTTATTTTGATTAGGGTTTGAATCTAGTGATCATCAATTGAACTGATCTTGCTCAATTGATCTAAATGAGATTCAATTAGGTTCAAGAAAATCGTGCTAGCACTCGATTAAACCTAACGTTCTTCTTTTGCTATCATAAATAAGTTGTCCTGTCTGAGCCAAAGGAGTTTGTGCTCAAACAGAGGCCTTCATATGGTCTGACAGGAGGTTGTCCAAGTCAGAAAAGGTTGTCTTATTTGTAAGACACTACCTGCCATTTTTGGTCACCTGCCATTTCTTGTTCTTTGACTTTGGTCAAAAGTCTACCTTTGACTGGTCAAACATTGACCATTGACACTTTGACTTTTGACCACATGTCATGCACCTATTGGAGAGCTGGTGGGGGCCTATCCCCCTGCCAGAACCTGGCAAGGAGAAGGGCGCACGCCACCCTAGGCGTGTGCCCAAGTTGGAGGCGCCTAGGAGTCCTTGTTGGACAAGGACTCCATCTCCTTTTTGGATTCCAATTAGAGTTCTTCTAAGAACCAACTTTGACTGGTCTTAGGTGCCCTCTAAGGAGGAATCCAGGGGACTCTATTCCCACCAATCAGATTTAGATCTGATTTCACAAAGGTTTGTGATTGGTTGGGAGGAAGAGGAGTTGGATCACGCTTAGTCTATAAATAAGACCCTACGCCCAACTCAGATTCTAAGCAATTCAATTAAGAAACCCCACACCCCAAGGCTGCCTCTCCCCTCCTTCTCCACGCCATAGTCTCTTCTCCCCTTGCTCTCCACGTCCAAAAGGAGTTTTGGACCTTGGTTGGTGCGATTCAGATCAAAGAAAGGCGATCAAAAACAAGAAGGCTGCGCTGCTGCAAAGGACGACTGCTCATCTTCAAAAGAGTTTTGAAGATCCTCCAGATCAGATCCAGATCTAATTTTTGGAGGTGTGATAGAGAAGAAGAGGATCTCCAGATCCAACCTGAGTGGATACCGGTAGAGGCCAGGCGCTTGCGTGGCTAAGATCCAGAACCTTCCGCTGCAAACAGGATCATCAACAGGGTAATAGGATTACCCAGATCAGGTAAATTAAATTTGATTTAATTTATCTTTTTAATTTTATTTATTAAAATAATAAGAATCAGATCTGAAACATATCAAGATCTGATTGAGATCAAGAGAAAAAATTTTGAAATATATCTCTTGATCTGATCAGATCTGAACGAACCTGGATCCGAGAAATCAGGATTTCCCTTCAACTGGTATCAGAGCCATGGTTCTAAAATTATTTAGATCTGATTTTAAATTTATTTTAATTAGAAAATAAGTGATTTTAGATGTCACATGAGATGTGATCAGATCTAAAATCAGAAAAAAATTAAAATTAAATGAATTTGGATCTAAGATTAGAAGAATATGCATGACTAGTTCTAGAAATAGAATAGTTCTATAGAATAGTCTTGCATGTTTTTGATTTAATCTGATTAAATCATATTTTAGATCTATTTATTTACTATTTTTTGATATTATAAGTGTTATAATAACATCTAAAAAATAGCAAATAAAAATTATTTAATTTTAAATATCATATGAGATATGATTGATGCATGTCTAGACTAGTTGTAGAATAGTTCTACATAATTGTCTAGATTAGAATTTATTTTGATTAGATCAATTTAAATCTAATTTTTTAGATTATTATGAGATAATTTAGATCTGAAAAATATGCATGATTCGATACATGAGATGTATGCAAAATATGCCATGATTAGATCTAATTTGTATATGAGATATATGATATAGATCTATAAACTGTTTTGTAGTATTGCATGTTCCTGATTAAGGCGTTCCTCTTGGCCGTCCGGTCATAAGAACGAAGAAGGGTTTAAAGGCCCTCTCTTCCCATTCGATGGGGTGTTCTTATGATGTGTAGGGGTGCTGCGTGTTCGTCCTTAATCAGAAATCCCAAAACTTACTTTCTGCAAAATCCCTAGATCCTGAAACCCTAGGATTTATTGTGCATATTTTGTTTATGAACCCTACTTAATTAAGAATTAAGATTTATGGAAATATTAATTAGGTCTAAAATTGAGAATTTTAGATCTAAGACATATTCATAATACTGGGTTCGGGCTTGGGTAGCTCAATTAGGTCTAAGCGGTTGATCAAACCGAATCAAGAGTTGGTTAGATGGGATCAACAATGCTTAAATTGACCAGCCTAATAGGATTAAGTCTGGGTCATGATCGAGTCACGATCAAGCAAGACCTAATTAGGCTCAGAGGTTAGAGTCTGGATTGTAGGCTAACCCAATTGGTTCTGACTCAACAATTTGGTGTCTAAGGTAAGTTTGGCACATACGACCGACTGGTTTTTAATTGGAAGCTACTCGACCTGAATGCGTTCTTGTACGAGTTAATGGCATATTCCTTCCACCGGTCTCACTTACCTGGCCATATCTGTTGACACAGTTCTGATCTGAGGTGGTCAATAATCCGAGCTAACCCATGCCACTAGGTTAGTCATAATTGTTATGACTATGACAAGTCTAGTTTAATGAGACCTGAATCAATTCTCCCTAAGAAAAGATTAAGTCTGAGGTCTTCCACCATTGTAGATGTGCGGGCCCTTCCCGGGGTTGATTGTTCTCGGCTGGATACAGTGGCTCAGTTGCACCGGGAAGATGCAACCATGTCTATTAGGCATTGGATGCTATGGGCTGGAGGATGAGTTGGGCTCAATATTTTGGATACGGTGAGAGACTCAATTAGGAACCCAGTCTATGCAAATGGTGGGTCTGACTTAACTAAGGAGTGGATCAATATTCCGGATACGGTGAGATTCATGAATTAGAGACCAAGTTTGGGTGCACCATGATTAGAGAATCATTGAACAAGAGTTGTTCACTCATTGGCTAACCCATCACCAATAACTGTTAGGTGAGGTGATGAGTCAGTTGGTGAGACCGCACCACCCACTAGAAATCATTAATCGTGGAGATTTTTGCATCTCTACAGAGGGAGTGTAGGGATCCGAGAAAATAGTGGGAGCTAATTTGTTTAAAAATAAAATCTCTAAATAAATTGGTCAAGTCATAAATTACAGTATCTAACTAGAATCTTTGACTCTCTACAGGAAAAATGTCTGCGTCCAACCCATTGGCACGTATCCTGGACACACATAGACTGACTGGACCCAATTATAAAGATTGGCTCAGGAACTACAAAATTATTTTGGGTTTCGAGAAGTTAACCCATGTTTTGGACCAGGACCCTCCCACATTACCAGCCCGTCCATCTGTTGAACAGAGAGCGTCTCTGAAAAAATGGATTGACGAAGATAATAAGGCCAGATATTACATGTTGGGCTCGATGTCTGATGAGCTCCAGCGCCAACATGAAGATATCGGGACTGCTCGCCAAATGTTGGCTCACCTGCAGGAGATGTTTGGTGAACAGAGTCGCGCAGCCAAATATCAAGTCACGAAATGACTTTTTAAGGCTAAGATGCGTGATGGGCAGTCAGTCCAAGATCACTGTCTGACAATGATCAAGGACATGGAAGAGCTTGAGAAGCTCGGTGTGAAGTTGGACTTGGACCTGCAGAACGATATTATTCTGCAATCCTTGACTGATGCATATGGGCAATTCATCATGAATTACCACATGCATAAACTTCAAAATTCCTTGGCCGAGTTAATGAATATGCTGGTTACCGCTGAGCTTTCTATGAAAGGTTCTAAAGGCTCAGTTCTTGCTATGGAACGGACTTCTTCCAAAAGAAAGTCTTATGGAAAGAAAAAGAAGTCTGTGAAAAAGCAAAAGGTGGAAGGATCAAAGAAGAAGAAGGCAGAACCGAAGAAAAAGGCCGATGGCAAAGGAAAGTATTTTCCATTGCAACAGCGACGGCCATTGGAAGCGGAACTGCCCTATTTACCTGGCCACCCTAAAGAACAAGAAGGAAGGTCCTTCTGGAGGTATGCTCGTTATTGAGTCTAACCTTACGGTTTCTTCTGCATCCAGTTGGGTGCTTGACTCTGGTTCTAGTGCTCATCTGTGCACTTCTATGCAGGGTCTTGAGGATAGCAGGAGGCTGAGGGATGGAGACATGATCCTACGCGTCGGTAATGGAGCAAGAGTTGCTGCAGTAGCCGTGGGAACATACCCTCTTCGATTACCATCTGGTTTAGACTTAGTTTTAAAGACTGTTATTATGTGCCTGCAGCTAGCAGGAATTTGATTTCTGTTTCATGCTTAGCACAAGAAGGTTATGTGATCACCTTCTTTAAGGACCATTGTAACATTCTTTATGAAAGAAATAAAATTGCAAATGGTTTCCTTATTAATGGTCTTTATCAGCTACATATTGATGTACCTATTCTAACTATCGAGCAAAACGTGAATGCCAAACGACCTAGGGATAGTCCAAATGACAGATATCTATGGCACCTGAGATTAGGTCATATAGCAGAAGATAGGATCAACAAATTGGAGAAAAATGGGCTATTGAGTCCATTGACTTTCGAGTCATATCCAACTTGTGAATCTTGTCTTCAAGGCAAAATGACTAAACTCCCTTTTGTTGGACATGGGGAGAGGGCCACAGATCTCCTTGCCCTAGTACATACTGATGTGTGCGGCCCATTTGATGTGCCGGCTAGAGGCAATTTTGTCTACTTCATTACCTTTACCGATGATCTGTCTAGGTATGGGTATGTGTATCTTATGAGACACAAGTCTGAAGCTTTTGAAAAGTTCAAAGAATTCAGACATGAAGTAGAAAAACAAACTGGAAAACCCATTAAGGTTCTTCGATCAGATCGAGGAGGTGAATACCTTAGCAGAGAATTCCTAGACTATCTCAAGGATAATGGCATAGTCTCTCAATGGACTCCACCAGGAACACCTCAACTCAACGGGGTTTCAGAATGGAGAAATCGGACTCTATTAGATATGGTTCGATCCATGATGAGCTTCACAGACCTTCCCTGATTTTCTTTGGGGACACTCATTGTTAACTTCAATGTATCTACTGAATAGGGTTCCCTCTAAAACCGTTCCTACCACACCGTATGAGATATGGCACGGTAAGAAACCAAGTCTGAGTCATCTCAGAATTTGGGGTTGTCCGGCTCATGTCAAAAGACAACAAGCGGACAAGTTAGAGTTTAGGTCCTTCAGAGCTCGATTCATAGGATATCCTAAAGAGTCATTAGGATACTATTTCTACATTCCAGAAAACCACAATGTGATTGTGAGTCGACATGCCATCTTTCTTGAAAAATAGTTTATTCAAGATAGCGGCATTGGAAAGCAGATCAAGCTTGATGAGAAAGTCTCACAAGCAGAACGAGCTAAGGACCAAGTGGAACCAAATCAGGTTGAGCCAATAAGAACACTACCTCCTCCACCTCGTAGATCGGAAAGAGTTTTCCCATCCCCCTGAAAGATACTTAGGTATTGTTTCAGAGGATGTAGAGGAAATGTTCCTCGTAGGTAATGGTGCTCATGGTGATGATCCCAAAACCTACAACGAGGCGATATCAGATATTGACTCCAAGAAATGGCTAGAGGCAATGCAGTCAGAAATTGACTCGATGCACTCAAACCAAGTCTGGACCTTGGTAGATCCACCAGAAGGTATAGTACCTATTGGATGTAAATGGATCTTCAAGAGAAAGATTGGTGCAGATGGGAATGTGGAGACATTCAAGGCTTGATTGGTGGCAAAAGGTTATAGTCAACATGAAGGCATAGACTATCAGGATACCTTTTCCCCAGTAGCATGCTTAAAATCCCATCCGCAACAATGCTTGCTGTTGCAAGCCTATTTGATTATGATATGGCAATAGGCGTGAAAACAGCATTCCTAAATGGATATCTTGAGGAAGATATCTATATGGAAGCCGTAGGTTTCACATCCAGTGATACTGATCACAAGGTTTGCAAGCTGCAAGTCCATATATGGACTAAGCAAGCATCTTGGAGCTGGAACACTCGTTTAATGATGTGATCAAAAGTTGGTTTCATCAAAAATGAAGAGGAACCATGTGTTTCAAAAGTCAGTGGGAGCGCTGTTGCTTCCTCGTATTGTACGTGGAGACATCCTCCTTATTAGGATGATTTTCCATATTGACATCAGTTCAGATGTGGTTTCCAAGAATTCTCCATGAAAGACTAGGTGAAGCATCCTTTATTCTAGGAATTAAGGTCATATAGGATAGACGAATAGGATGCTAGGCTTTCATAGAAGATGTACATAGAAAAAGTACTAAAGAGGTTTAGTATGGAAAACTCTAAGAGGGATTAATTACCCTTCCCAACATATCTCTCTCTTG